>LR539966.1:419209-457628 GCA_900536315.3 Caenorhabditis becei | reverse complement strand
CAAAAATTTCTTCCCTAAAATTCCCATCAAATAAATTCCTAAAAATAAAATATTCCTAGTCCCGACACGGAAGTGTCCCTCCGTCTCTCCCACCAGATTTCACGCATATTTGCCCCAAAAAGTGTTCGGTTTCAACTGGAAAACATCCGTTTTCCTGTCATGTCTGCGTGTCCCACCCAGAATGATACAACTTTTTGGCGAAAAAGAAGAGGAACATTGACGATTCATAACCTCTCCTCTTCGCCTTCTTGAGCCTCTTTTGGACTTGGCACGTCGCCTTCTTCTCCTTCTTTTCCCTTCCCGTCTTTTACTGCTGGATTCTGGGAAAATTGCACGAAAATGATAAGAAGAGTGGATTCTGAAGATAATTCAAGAACTAAAAAAAATATTTTGAATTCCAGATAATTTCTAGAATTTTTTTTGGGCAGAATCGTGAAAATTTGAATTTTTCAGAAATTCAGAAAAATTATCTGACTCTAGAAGATTTTTTTCAGAAATTTCAAAACATTTTTTGAATTTCCAACATTTTTTTCAAGATGCAAAAAATTAGGAAAATTAGAAATTTTTTTTTTGAAAATCTGGAAATTCTGAAAAAAAAAATCTAAAAATTTCTATTTTCAAGTTTTCAAATTTTCCGGGGTTCTAGAATTTTTTTTGAGTTTTTCAGTATTTTTAGGATCATGATAAAATTGTTTCCAAAATTCAAAAAAAAAAAAATTTCCTGATTTTTGAAAAATTTGACAAAAAAATTTTTAGGGTCTGTAGAATTTTTGGCTCTAGTTCAACTTAGCGGACCTTAGAGAAAAAAAAGGATTTTACTCGAAAATAAAGGTCCTTCCACCAAAAAAAGAACCTTAGAAAAATAAAAAGGTCCTTTGAAAAAAAATTAAAATTTTGCAAAATAAAAAGGTCCTTTGACACAAAAAAGGTCCTTTCAAAAATAAAAAAGGTCCTTTGAGAAAAATAAAGGTCCTTAGGAAAATAAAAAGGTCCTTAGGAAAATATAAAGGTCCTTACAGGAAATAACGCCTTCCAAGTATGAAAAACCCCTCTAAAAAATATTTTTCCAGTTCTATTACCGTTTCTTATGTTTTTTGTTAATTATGAGTGTTTATGAAAAAATATTACTTCATAAAAACTACTCAAAAAATAATTCGTTATTTTTGGAGATCTGATTAGTGAAGTACTTTTTTGGCACTCCAGCATCATTTTGAGAATATCTCTCGGCTACTCGATCAACAAAAACCATAAGAAATGGTATTTGAACTCGAAAAGTGATTTTTAGAGGTGTTTTTCATACATGAAAAGTTTTATTTCCTGTAAGGACCTTTTTATTTTCCAAAGGACCTTTTTATTTTTCTAAGAACCTTTTCATGGCGAAAGGACCTTTATATTTGTCCAAAGGACCTTTTTTTAGTGAAAGGACCTTTTTATTTATTTCTTTTCTAAGGACCTTTTTATTTGCGTAAGGACCTTTATTTTTCACAGGGTCCGCTAAGTTGAACCAGAGCCGCAAGTTTTTGGGTTACTGTAGCTATAAATGTGTGCAAACACTATTTTTATGAATTTTTGGGGATTACGGTAGGTTGAAAAGTCCGTAAACACTGGGAAATCAAAAAACTTGATTTTGAATGGGTTACTGTAGATTGAAAAGTCCGTAGAAACACCAAAAAACCAAAGTTTCAACATTTTGAATTTTTGGGTTACTGTAGTTAAAAATGTGTGCAATCACTATTTTTTTCGAATTTTTCAGATTACGGTAGCTTGGGAAGTCCGCAAACACGGAGAATTCAAATTTTGAGAATTTCAAGGATTACTGTAATCACAAACGTGTGCAAACACTATTTTTATAAATTTTGGGTATTACGGTAGTTTGGAAAGTCCGCAAACACTGGAAAATTGAGAAATTTGGTTTTGAATTGGTTACTGTAGCTTGGAAAGTACGCAAACACAGAGATTGGAAATTTTGAAGATTTCAAGGATTACTGTAGTTACAAATGTGTGAAAACACTATTTTTATAAATTTTGGGGGTTACGGTAGCTTGGGAAGTCCGCAAACACCAAAATTTCAAAAATGTTGGGTTACTGTAGCCACCAAAGTCCGCAAACAGCTTGGATTACTGTAACTTCGAACTAACCGTCATAATATTGAAATAATCATTATGAGAAAGTGTCTCGAGAATCGCTTCAGTCGTCTGTTTCGCCACTTCGTATCGCTGACCAAGCATCGATCCTGGAAATGGAAAATTGATACAAAGTATATTTTTAAAAATAAATAAAACATTTATGAAAAAAATTGGAAAAAAAAACTGATGAAAAAGAAAAAAAAGCTGTATTGAACAAGAATTTCAAAAATTTTCAAAAAAAAAATTCAAAAAATTTTTTTTTGAAATTTTCATTTTTTTGTCATTTTTTTCTAATTCAAAAATTTATTAAAAATTAGAAAAAAAATACCAGAATCCCACAGAATTTTCCAGAATTTCGTGAAATTTTCAAATTAAAAAAAATTCTGAATTTATAATAAATTTCTAGAATTTTCTAACAATTTATAAATCCTGAAAAATGAAAAAATATGAAATTTTTTTTTAAATTCATCATTCTAAAATTTTTTTAGAGCTCATAAATTTATCTAGATTATTATCAGAATTAAAAATAATTTTTAGCAAATTTCAAATCCTCAAAAAAAAATTGTGTCAATCATTACCCACCTGACATATCCAACATAATCAGAACATTCTTCGAATTGGTCGCCGAATTGATATACCACTCGGTATTTCTGCAGTCAAACAGATCCAAATGCTCATCTTGATTGTCCCAAAACCAGGAGGCCGCCGGGTAATATCTCATGTATCCGGCTTCCGAACAGAACAATTGGAATGCCAAGTCTTTCGTTTCTTCCCGGTTGGTACGGTACACGGCGTCAATGTCCGACCAGTCGATTTTACGAAGGAGGTCTTCGTCTGCAATTGGGGAATTTGGGAATTGGGGAAAAAATGATTATTTTCTGAATTTTTTAAAAATTCTTCAATTTTTGGAGAAGGTCTTACTGAAAAAAATCAAAAATCAAGTTCAAAAAAAATTATTTTATTTTTTTTAATTTTTATTTTTAATTTGAAGTTTTTCCCAAATTATTGATTTTTTCCCTGCATTCTGAAATTTGGAAAAAAATTAGTAAAATTTTTTCTGTAGAACTGTATTTTTCGGTTTTTATTGATTTTTCGGAAATTCCATCTTTTTGTAAACATACCAAAACTGAAATTTGCATTCAAAATTTCAAATTTCCCGCGCAAAAAAACTTTCAAAAAATCATTAAAAATTCAAAAATGGAGATAGCCAAAAATGATCAACTACAATCTTGTTGCAAATTTCCTGTTTTACAACTTATCAGTTGATTACTTTTTCTTATCTTCACTCCTTCAAGATATCACAAAAAATATCACAAAAATTGATATCACAAAAATTCCACAATGTACCCTTCAAAAAGTGACAAGTTCTGATTTTCACTGATAACTTGATAAGGAGTGAAGATAAGAAAAAGTGATCAACTGATAAGTTATAGAGGAGAAAATTTGCAACAAGGTTGTAGTTGACCATTTTTCACTATCTCCACTTTTGAATTTTTTATGATTTTTTAAAGTTAGCCAAAATATTTCTGATTTTTTGCACTCAAAATTTCGAATTTCCCGCGCATGATATCTCGCAGCGAAAACTACAATGAGATTTGCATTTTTCAGTGATTTTCTACAAAAATTTACCCAAAAATCACTGCATATCTTTCTGTAGTTTTCGCTTCGAGATATCCTACCCGCCAATTTGAAATTTTAAATGTAAAAAATTTTTTTTTGAATTTTTCAAATTTTTTTGTTTTGAAAATTTGCCTTTTTTTGTAATTTATTGATTTTTTTCTTGTTAAAAAAATATTTTTTTTGACCTTATTTTCACCATTTTTCCAAAAATTTCCAAATTTTTTATCACTGGAGCACACTTACTCCTATCATACAACGGTGTCGGAATATGCACAGCCGATGAGACTGATGACGTGGGAAGTGTGTAAAAATTGGCATTTTGTGTCAAATTGAACGATTTTGTCTCGTTGACTTTGAGTTTTCGGCCGAGATGATTCGATTCGTAAATTGTTGTGCCGTCGTTTCCTGAAATGGTTTTTTGAAAATTGGAAATTGATTCTCAATGGAGCAGACTTGCTTTTTTATAATTTTCAGAAAAAACTGAGATTTGAATTAATTTTTTTATTCAAAATCGACTATTGAAAAAAATGGGCAGAAAATGCAAATTTTCAAAAATTTCAGATTTTTTTTTTATTTTCAAAAAATTTGCAAATTCGCTCCAGTGAGAATGCTAACAATGAATTCTCAATAGAGCACATTTGCTATGTTCCTATTTCCCATTGTTTTTTTCAAGATTTCTCAATGGAGCGCACTTGCCAAAAACCAAATTTGAAAATCTTTGCAAATGCGCTCTAATGCCATTTCGCATTAGAGCGCACTTCCTCCCTTCCCCGAAACTAACCTTGTTTCGCCGACATAAATCGAATAAAATCCTTGGATTGTGGGTCATTTACACCAGTATTATTGGTCACTGAACGAGCTTCCAAAGAGATTTTGGCTTTCTGAAAAAAAAATTCGAAAAAAAATTTTTCAGATTTAAAAAATTTCGGAAATTCAAAAAAAAATCAAAATTTTCAAAAAAATTTTTTTTTCAATTTTGAAATTTTTCATAAATTTTCGAAAATTATCTGATAATTTTCAAGACAAAACTGAGCTTGAAATAATTTTTGTCAAATAAAAAAAATTTCAGAAATTCCAAGAAAAAAATAAAAACTTTCAAAAAAGTTTTTTTTTGAACTTTTCGAATTTTTATACATTCTACATAAGAATATGATAATTTTCAGTGAATTTTTTCAGAATCAAAAAAAATTCAGAAATTTAAAAAATTCAAAAAAATATCAAAAATTAAAAATTTTCAAAAATTTTTTTTTTCAATTTGCAAATTTTTATAAGTTTTTTATGATAATCTGATAGTTTTCAAGACAAAATCAAATTTGAAAAATTTTTTTCAAAATTCAAAAAAATTCAGAAATTCAAAAAAAATTCCAAAATCCAAAAAATTCAAAAAAAAAAAATTTTTAATTTTTGAATTTTCATACATTTTTTATGATAATCTCATGTTTCTCAAGGCAAAAATAAACTTGGAATAGTTTATTTTTATTTTTAAAAAATTTATTTGAAAAAAAAATCGAAAATTGAAAAAAAAAATTTTTCTCATTTTTTTTTCTTTTTTTCAAACTCCCCCCAAATTGCCCTTAATTTATCGCTAGAGCACACTTACATATGCAAACTGACTCCTGACTTTCAAGTAGTCCTCAATGCGATGTTTGCTCCGTTTCAGCTCGGCTCTCGGATCGAATTGCTCCTCTTCGACGAGCTTCTCATAGTTTTGCTTCAGGATTTTCTCGTGAGAAATCTTAGCGAACGTCTCTTTCATGTGCTCACTGAGCACTTGAGCACATTCTTTTATACTGGAAAAAAATTGGAAATTGAAAACATTTCAACATTTTTTTTTTCAATTTTTGAAATTTGAAAAAAAAAAATTTTTTTCACATTAAAAATTTTTTTTTTGATTTAAAAAAATATCAGAAAAAATCCTGAAAAATTTTCTAATATTCTGGAATTTTTTTATAAATTTTTCAAAAAAAAAAATTTTTTTTCAATTTTTTTTTCAATTTTAAAAAAATTTTGAAAATTAAAAAAAAATTTGAAAATTTTTTTATAGTTTTAAAATTTTTCTAGAAATTTTTTAAATAAAAAAAATAATTTTCAAAAAAAAATTTGTTTCAAAATTTTTTTTTCAATTTTTTAAAAATTTCTAAAATTTCAAAAAATCTTGAAAATTTTTTCTAAAATTCTAAAATTTCTTTAAAAAATTTTTATAACAAAATTTTTCATTTTTTTTCAAATTTTCTCAAATTTTTTCAATTTTTCAATTTTTTTTCAGTTTTTAAAAAATTTTAGAAAAATTTTAAAAATTTGTAGAATTTTTCTGAAATTCTGTTAATCTTCCAAATTTTATTTATTTATTTTAAAAACATTTTTCAAATTTTTCAAAAATTCAAATTCCCTTCAAAACTCTCTCCATAGAGCACACTTACCTATCCTTATTGAAACTGTTACTTCCCGGAAAACAGCATCCCGTTAACACGATTATCACCCAAGTGATTCGCATTTTTTATCAGTTGAAATTTTCGTTTTTCCCTCACAATCTTCTCATTATTTGGTGTAATCGTCACTATTCTATTGGGGGTTCGGTCTGCAGAAAAAATGAATAAAAATGGAGGGAAATTTGAAAGATTCAAAAAAAAGGGAAGAACTGGAGGAAAAATTCAAATTGGTGGGTAGGATATCTCGCAGCGAAAACTACAGTAAGATGCGCATTTTCCAATCAATTAAAACACGGAAAATGCAAATCTTACTGTAGTTTTCGCTGCGAGATATCAGCTCAATTTAGAGCCATATCAGTCACTGAAAAGCGATATGTTTATTGATTTTTTGATTTTGAAAAATATTGATTTTCTGGCAGCTTGCCTTTTCAAATGCCTTTCAATGCCTTCAATGCTTTTCAATGCCGAATTCAAAAATTTTTCAAATTTTTCAGAATTTGAAAAATCGAAAAAAAAATAATCGAAAAATTTTTGGAAAATACAGATTTCAGATTTTTCAAAAAATTCAACATTCATTTTCCACATTTTGACAAGAAAATTCTGAAAAAATTGCTCCAGAAAAATCCAAAAATTCGAAAAAAAAATTTCGAAAAAAATTTGGAAATTACAGATTTGAAGATTTTTCAAAAATTGCAAGTTTTTATAAAACTATAAAATCACAGAAAAAAATCATTCCAAGTCTGAAAAAGTTCCAGAAAAATCTGAAAATTCAAAAAAAATTGAAATTCAAAAAATTAGAAAAAAAACCATTCAAAATCTGAAAAAAAAAGTGGTAAAAAATTATTCCTAAAAAATTTGAAAATTCAAAAAAATTCCCAAAAATTTTGAAAAAATCGGTTTTCAGATATTCAAAAATTTCAATTTTTAAATCATTAAAAAAATCTTCCGATCTGAAAAAAACTTCATGATTCCAGAAAAATCTGAAATATCAATAAAAAATTCAAAAAAAAATTTTTTTTCTTGAAAATTTCAAAAAAAAATCCTCAAATTCCCTTCAAAAATCATTTCAAATTCTAAAAAAAAAATCTGAAAAAAAAAATAAAATTCAAATTATTTTTCCGATTTTTAAAAAATCCCTAACCATCCATTTTTTCCAATTAAAAAATCCCATTTCCTCATTTTTTTCTCAAAAAAATCTTTTTCATTTATCCCATCCAAATCCTATATTCCAAACATCGCAAAACACATTTCAATTTTTGATCTCTCTCCAAAAAAAAAGATAATACATCTAATACATAATTCTGCATAAAGCACGCGATAAGCCCGAAAGATCAAGAATAAATTGGGTACAAAGCACACAAAATTGGGAATGTATATTAAAAAAATAAGCAATTCCAATAAGAAAAAGGAATAGAAAAAGAACGAGAAAACGCAATCCAGATGTCAAAAAAAAAGCAGGAAGCGGGGACCTGAAACAAAACGAGAGAAGCCAGAATGAGCCGTCCGGTTGGTGCGATGTCTGCGTCTCTCGCCAATGACACACTCTCTCGGGGGGACCCCGGGCGCCCGAATCGATGGAGAAGAAGCTGGGGAGGAGAAGAAGATGGAGAAGCTGAGCGGAAGAGAAGGAGAGAACAGGAGGAGAAGAAGCTGTGCAGTGTATAATGAGAGAGAGAGAGAGGTGGGAGACGCAGAGAGGGGAGGAACAGGTGTACTTTTGGGATGAGAGGTGTTCCGGAGATTTATTGGTGGAAGAGTGTAATTTATCCTAGGTGAAGGAGTTATTGATTTTTTTGTGACTAGGTTGAAAAAAATATTGAAAAAAGTTGAGAAATGAAACATTTTTTGAGAGATTTTTCTAGATTTTTCCAGAAGTTTTTTTCAATTTTTTTTTTCAATTGTCCGAAAATTGCAAAAAATTTGGAAGTGTTTTTTTTTGAGAAATTTAAATTTTTAAAAAGATTTTCCCAGAGTTTTTCAAATTTTTGAGAATGAAAAGTAATTTTAAAAATGGAAAATTAAAAAAAAATTTTTTTTGAAAATTTACAAAATCAGGAATTAATGGGAATTATGAATTTTTTTTGGTTCTTTTTCAAGAATTATAAAAATTGGTAAAAACAGAAAAAATTTTAAAAAATTATTTTTTGAAATTATTTGAAAATGAATTAAAACTGAAATTTTTTTTGAATTTCTATTTTTTTCGGATTTTTCTAATTTTTTTCATGGTTTTTGAGGGATTTTTTGAAATTTTTTGAAATTGTGAGAGCAGAAATATGTATAGAAAATAATTTTCTGAAAATTTGAAATTTAAAAAAAAATTCTGAATTTTTCTGGATTTTTCTAGAGTTTTCCATGACTTTTTCTGTACATTTGAATGTTATAAAAATTTTGAAAAACAAAAAAATTGAAAAAAATTGTTTTTTTGAATTTCTTTTTTTTCATATTTTTCAGAGTTTTTGCTGAATTTTTAGCAGTTTTTTAGGATTCTGTAAATTTTTTGAAAGTTGTGCCAAATTTCGAACATCCGAAACCCGAGAAAAAAGAGGAAATTGAAGAAAAGTGACATGATTCATTTTTTGATTGATTAGAAGGAAAATTAATTTTTTTTTCAATTTTCCTAGAATGATTTATGAGTTTTCCAAGCTTCTAATAAGGTTTTGACATATTTTTGAAAAAGAAACTTTTTTTAGAAGATTGGAAAAATTGGAAAATTTTTTTCTCGATATTTTGATAAAAATCTTATCAAAATTTTTCAAAATTTTTCAAACAAATTCCATATTATAAAAAACAAAAAAAAAATTCTATGATTTTTGTAAAAAACCAATAAAAAAAATCATAAGCCCCCTCAATTGATAAATTGATAAATTGATCAAAGAGTGATAAGAATCAAAAAGTCAGACTGTTAGATACTGATAATTGGGGTGGAAACAGTGAAGATAAGAGAGTGAAATCACTCGAAAAGCCACTCAAAACCGGGGGGAATACGCAGTAAAGAGACAACAAACAAATCGGCGAATGGCAAAGAACAATATCACTTTAGGGGGGTTGGCTCAGTGATAAGGAGTGATAAGGAGTGAAAAGAGATGCTAAGAGATGATAAGGGGTGATAAGGGATGGTGAGGAGTGAGCAGGAATGATAAGGAGTGATGAAAAGTGAGCAAGAGAGATGAGGAGTTATAAGGAGTGATAAGGAATGATAAGAAATGATAAGGGACGATAATGAGTGATGGAGAGTGATAAGGAGTGTGCAGGAGTGATAAGGGATGAGCAGGAGCAATCTGAAAGTTAACATTCTGATTCTGTGTGTACTGAAAGTCTCTTCTTTTCTGCAAGCTCCCAGCCAATTGTTTTTATCAATGCTTTATCAGTGGAAGAATCCACAGATCATTTTATCAAGGACAATTCTCTTATCATTAAGCCTATTTTTATGAGTTAGACCTAACTTGTTATCAGTACCCTTATCACAAACAAAAGATTTTGAATTTTTTTTTGAAAAACTGTTTATTAGAAAACGTAACAAGATACAGAAAAAACAAGAAAAACCTTATCAAATAGGACAGGAATGATAGGTGATAACAGTTAAATCACGGATAATACTTCAAGAATCCGAGTTCCGTCTCCTCGGATTTCACCTTTTCCAAACGTATCTTGTTCACATAAACATCCAGATTTAACACATTTTCCGTCGCCTTATCAGTGATAACGAATGATTTCGCGACAGTGTGACGACAATGAATGATGGCCGAGGAAACGGAACATGTGAAAACTCGGCCATCAATTGATATTTCCGAAGGCATTTCACATCGTTTTCCACTGGAATCGAATCGATGGATGCAGCTGATTGTGATAGCAGAGTTGTGATATCCGGTGAATACGGATTTGAGAATGGCTTCGAAGTCATCGGATGTCATATGGGAATCGATAGCTGTATGGTTCAGAATGCGGTAGTTTTTGGATGGGAGCAGGCATCGGATGTTCTCGATCAATGGAGATTTGAAGATGGATCTGAAAACTTGATTTTTCAAAAAATCCTAAAACATCAGATATTATTGCCGCCCCGCGACGAGTCACCTGTTGGGTCTCGCCACGAAAATGGTTTCTGGCTGTAATACGGCTTCTGGACAAGGTTTTGGCACTTTTTTTTTAAATGAAAATGGGTAAAATGACATGAATTCAGCCATTTACAACCAAATTTCCAGCAGTTTCCACCGATTTTTAATGAAAATTAGGTGTTTTTGGTAAAAATCGGCAAAATACTCAAAAAAGCATGTTTTTGTACTGAAAATTGGTGGAAGCTGCTGGAATTTGGCTGAAAATGGTAGAATTCACCTAATTTTACCTATTTTCATCAGAAAAAGTAAAAAACCTTGCCCAGAAGCCGTAATACAGCCAGAAATCATTTTCGTGGCGAGACCCACCAGGTGGCTCGCCGCGGGGCGGCAATAATATTGGTTTAAAAATTGAAGTAAAAATACAAATCGATAGGAAATTTTCCGCTCTACAACTTTTCAGTTGACCGTTTTTTGCTATCTTCACTCCTTATCATGTTATCAGTGAAAATCCAAACTTGTCACTTTTTGAAGAGTGCCTTGTTGAATTTCAGTGATAACTTGATAAGGAGTGAAGATTGGAAAAAGTGACCAACTGACAAGTTGTAGAACGAACAATTTTCCAAAAGTTTGCAGTTGACCACTTCTTGCCATCTCGTCTACTCATCAAGTTATCAGTAATATCCCAAACATCAGGTATTTCAAGCTTTTCGTAGCCCAAGGATTCAGGATATTGCTGATAACTTGATAAGGAGTGAAGACGACAAACAGTGATCAACTACAAAGTTGTAGAGGAGATGATTTGCAAAAAGTTCACAGTTAACAACTTTTTCCTATCTTTATTTCTAAACTTATTATGACGCTCTGAAAACATTATCTCACCTGCTTGCAAACTGCGAGTCCAACAGATTCAGTTCAACATTCTCCAATTTGAATCCTTTTGAAACCAAACTGTTTCCATTTTGACCTGTTAACTCAAACACGGTAAAGAATGGATCCAATCTCCATTGAATCGTCGAGCAATTTCTATGAAACCACTTCATTTCGATTTCAACCGACTGAAAAAATATTGATTATTTATTTACAATTACAGTATTTAGCGATCATAACTCTGCTCAAAATGGTCCGATTGAGTTCAACTTATGTTTCTGAATGTTTCTGGAATTCTGAACACCAAAACCAGCTCACCTTAACCTTCCAAACTTTGCACATTCTTTCGAGAACTTGTCGTGGAATCGATTGAAATCTGGCGTCCAAAAAGTAAACAGGGTCATCGTTGATAACAAGTTTCAAGTGATCACAAGAGATTCTCGAATTGATCATTTCCCCCATCGTTTCAGAGCATTCAACATTGCACTCATCGTGTCTATCAGTGCAGCACAATGCAATCTCCCAGAACAAGTCTTCATTCACAATCAGCTTATCAAAGTGATGCTCGGGAATATTTCCGATTCTGAAAATCGCGACTGGACCGTATTCCCGGCACTGAAACGCCTTATAAGAGCAGTCTTCACATCCGTTTTCACAAAGCTCGCGCATGCCCGTCAGCACTCTCAACCTACTATCTGAAAATCGAAAAAATCGATAATCGATCGAGAACTTTTGAAACTTACGATCTTTCAGCAGAACTTCCAGAATGTTTTTGTGGATTGTATTCGTCATATCTTCAGTCATTGAATCCCATATGAAAATTCGCAGTATTTCCACTTTCACTCCGGCCGTTTTTGTGAGAAATCTGGAAATCATTTTTTTACCGGTTTTCCAAGAAAAATGACTGATTTCTTGGAAAAATTGCCAAAAACAAAAATACACTATTTTTCATTAAAATCCAATAGAAACTGCTGAAAAAAAACCATTTTCGTGGCGAGACCCACTTTCTTCAAATTCCATGTTTTTTGCCAGAATTTGGCTCAAATTATGCGTAATAGTGATGGGTAGAATTGTCAGAAAATCATTTTTTTCAAACATTTAGCCGAATTCCAAATTTTGTACATAATCTATTTTTCAGTTCAACATTTTCAAAAACTCATAACTCGCTTCATTTTCACTTTTGTGAGTTCTTCGTGATATCATTCGATTCCTCTCAACGATTTCTACAAATTCGAATGTTTGTTTTATTGGAATCAATGATGTGGATACTCTTTTTCAGCTCAAAACCTGGTGAAAAAAGAAGATAAATAAAATGTTTTTTGAACCCAAAATTTACTCTCTAGGACTTGAAAAAAAAATGGTTTAACTTACAAAAAGCATCCTCGTTGCTTTTTGATGTCAGAAGAATAAAAGTTCATCGCAAATGAGCACTGTGAACGCCACGGGAAAAGATTTAATACAATTTTTCGATGAGATGCTCGAATTTGACGAAGACTTTCTTGATTGAACGTTTTGCTGACAAGCTAAAAATGGGGTGATGAATTTTTTATAATGGGTCTCGGCACGAAAATGGTTTCTGGCTTATATAAGGCACTCTCTGTAAGAGTCGACCTAGGGTATAACTGGCCGTGCCTTAGGGTCTTAGAGATGAGCTAGAGCTGAGATATTTTATGGATAGGTAGTAGGGGACTACTGTAGTCCATGTGCACCGACTTGGCTCACAGCTCCTTATCAGTCGGGCTCCGCGAGCCCTGATAGGTCCGAAAATCAAAATCTTTCAAAATGGTTGTAGAGACTTGGAAAAAATTTTATTCGATAGACATGGTAAAAGTATGTTCTCGTGCAAAATATCAGATTTTTTAAAAATTCCTTCGCCGAGAAAAAAAATCAGTTTTCGAAAATTATGCACTTTTTTCGGATACATGTCAAATTTTAGGGGCTTATTCGGAGTTTGTCACCACGGAGACTAATTTTTCAAAAAGCCCCTATGTATATGCTTTGTACTTAGCAACTAACCTAGTGGATATAACTGGACTGACTGGGGTAGAAAAATCATCGAAAGTTGACAACTTTTCACAAATTTTTTTGTTTTTGTTCAAAACCTATCAAAAAACACGCCATTCGATTGGAAATTTGATTTTGAACAACTTTGCAGTTGACCACTTTTTGATTGGAGCTTTCCTTCAACAGTTAGGAACCGAAATGTGAAGCTCATCCAGTTGATCGTGGCAGACTTCCCTATTTTACAAAAAATTTTATCTCGATAACCAAAATACCATTCTAAAAGTGATCAACTACAAAAATCAAGCATATTATTGATGTCATACATTAAAAATAGCAAATCAGTTTTTTGATAAGAGATAAGGGAGGTTATCACTGATAACAGAAATGAGACTTCGTAACGTAGGTAACATTTTTCTGGTTGAAGAATTTGTGAAATTCATTTCACAAATTGGTAGATTTTTGCATGCTGATCATTTTTGCAGTTGACCACTTTTCCATAGCTCTTCAAATTTTTGAGTTATACTTATTCTACGAAAAATTACACCAGGATCCACATTTTTACTGATAACTTTACATTTTGCTCTATAACTTTTGGAGGAGATTTCCAATCAAAAAATGATCAACTACAAAGTTGTTCAACACAAAATTTCCAATCGAATGGCGTGTTTATTGACATATTTTGATTAAATACAAAATGTTTTGTAAAAAGTGCTAATTTTTCGATAAAATTTCTTCCCTAATTAGTCCACTTGTACTCACGAGGTTAATTGCTGAATACAAAGTAAATACAATGTAGTTTATTGAAAAAATAACTCCCGTGGTGAGAACCCCTGAATAAGCCCCTAAAATTTGATATTTGTCCGAAAAAAGTCATTGTTTACATGATAATATGGACATTTCGGTTCCTAACTGTTGAAGGAGGGCTCCAATCAAAAAGTGATCAACTGCAAAGTTGTTCAAAATCAAATTTCCAATCGAATGGCGTGTTTTTTGATAGGTTTTGAACAAAAACAAAAATATTTGTGAAAAGTTGTCAACTTTCGATGATTTTTCTACCCCAGTCAGTCCAGTTATATCCACTAGGTTAGTTGCTAAGTACAAAGCATATACATAGGGGCTTTTTGAAAAATTAGTCTCCGTGGTGACAAACTCCGAATAAGCCCCTAAAATTTGACATGTATCCGAAAAAAGTGCATAATTTTCGAAAACTGATTTTTTTTCTCGGCGAAGGAATTTTTAAAAAATCTGATATTTTGCACGAGAACATACTTTTACCATGTCTATCGAATAAAATTTTTTCCAAGTCTCTACAACCATTTTGAAAGATTTTGATTTTCGGACCTATCAGGGCTCGCGGAGCCCGACTGATAAGGAGCTGTGAGCCAAGTCGGTGCACATGGACTACAGTAGTCCCCTACTACCTACAACCATCAATAACTTTCCCTAAGGCACGCATTGGTCGAGTCTTACAGAGAGTGCCTTATATACGGCTTTTGGACAAGGTTTTGACACTTTTTCATATAAAAATGGGTCAAAATACACGAAGTCAGTCAATTTCCATCAAATTTCAGTGAAAAATGACTGTTTTCACCCGTTTTTATCAGAAAAAGTGCCGAAAACTTGTACAGAAACCATTTTCGTGGCGAGACCCAACAGGACACCAATAATACTTACTCTCAACTGTAAATTGATCCATAAATTGCAAGATTTGAGAATTTTCTGAAGGATGAGAGCGTTTTCGAGACAACGGGCGGCAGAAGACATGGTTGAGGGACTGAATGACCAGAAACAGAGATCTAGGGACAGATGATGGATAGGGAGACGTCTGCGAACAACGATCGATTTCTTGGGTCTCGACACGAAAATGGTTTACGGCTGGAATACGGCTTTTTGATAAAATTTTTCACTTTTTATAATTTATCAACAAGTCGACCTTCTTATCAGCTTATCAGCAAAAAATTGTTTTCATTTTTTTCCAAAAACTTTTTATTAGCAACGTAACAAGAAACAGAACAAAAAACAAGGAAAACCTTATCAATTACTGATAGCTGATAACAGACAAATCAAAGATAATACTTCAAGAATCCGAGTTTTCCTCCCTTGAGTTTCAGCTCGTCCAACTGTTTCTTGTCCACGTAAATCTCCAAATTCAACACGTTTCCGGTCGCCTTATCAGTGATAACGAACAATTTCGCAATGTTATCAGCACTTTGAATGATGGCCGAGGAAACGGAACATGTGAAAACTCGGCCATCAATCGATATTTCCGAAGGCATTTCGAACAGTGGGGTGTCATTTGTCAATAGAGCATTGCTCTGCGTCGCGTATCGTACACCGGCCATCTCTTGTTCCAAACTGACACCCCTCTCTCTCATTCAGTCCCTCAACCATGTCTTCTGCCGCCCGTTGTCTCGAAAATTCCCTAATTGTCCAGAAGGTTTTCAAATCTTGCAAATTATTAGCCAATTTACATTTGAGAGTGAGTTTTTCCTTTCATTTTTCATAGAAAATTTTAAAACTTTTAAGAAAAAATACAATTTTTGAAAAAAAAACTTGATTAATTTCAAAAAATCATAAAAAATGCAAAAGTGGAGATAGCCAAAAATGGTCAACTACAATCTTGCTGCAAATTATCTGCTCTACAACTTATCAGTTGATTACTTTTTTCTATCTTCACTCCTTATCATGTTATCAGTAAAAATCCAAATATTTCAGCTTGTCAGCAAAACATTCAACCAAGAATGTCTCCGTCAAATCCGATTTTCTCATCGAAAAATTGTACTCGTTTTTTCTAAAACAATATTTGCCGTCAACTCTCGTTATTTTTACATTCGACAACACCCGGAATGCTTTTTGTAAGTTTTTTATTCAAAAAAATGGTTTTTATCAATGAAATTCCAGATTTCTTACAAAAACAGCCGGTGTGAGACTGGAAGAACTCGAGATTAGTACGAACAGGGTGTTGAGTGAAGAAATGAAGACCCTATTGCACCGGAACATTTTGTCCGTTTTGATTAGAGACCGTGAGTTTCAAAAAAGCTCCCGATCGATTATCGATTTTCGTTTTTTGCAGAGGATCAATTGAGAGTTCTGTTCGGGATGTCGGAATTTTGTGACTTGGGATGTTTCCATTGTACTTATTATGCCACAAAATGCCGGGAATACGGTCCAGTTGTGCCGGATGTTCTTGATGAACATGCTCCGGTACATCACTATGATAAGCTAACTGTTACCGAACACTTGTTCTGGCAAATTGCAGCTTACTGTACTAAATTAACCAAAAGCTGTTCGGCGCTGATAACTCCGAAAATCTCGTGTGATTATCTGAAAGTTGTTATCAATGATAATCCCGAATGCTTTTATGACATCCATTTTGGAAAATTTGAGAGAGTGATTCCACGAGAAGTTATCGAAGAAATGTGCAGGACTTGGAAAGTCAAGGTTAGCTGTTTTTACTTTGGATTCATTCAGGGTCGCGCAGCGAAAGTTTCGAGCAAAAAACGTGCTGCGCCTTTTTAAAGGTTTTTACTTTATGGTGCGTCTCGTTTGCGCGATTCGCGCAAATCGCGCACGGATTTTGTGTCCCAAGTGATGCGCGATTTGCGCGATTTGACAGAATCACTCATAAAAGTATTCAATGATTTTTTCAAGTGTCAGGTTAGGGTAGCAATCGATGGGAAATCATCTCCTGAACAACTTTCCAGTTGAACACTAATCATGATAATTTTTTCCTGGCGAGATATTCTCAAAAAACTGAAAATTCCTCTCAAAAAGTCGCAAAAAGCTACGGTTTGCGTCATAAATTTTATCTCGATTAGGAAAATTTCAAGAAAAAAGTGATCAACTACAAAGTTGTTGTTCATGCAACCATAAACCTAGAAAAAATACAAACGGCTTCATAAAAAATATTTGAACAACATAGATTTCGAGACTCTGGCTGAAGGCCATGTTGAAGTTAGCAAAAATAGTAAATAAATATTTTTTATAAAGCCGTTTGTATTTTTTCTAGGTTTATGGTTGCATGAACAACAACTTTGTAGTTGATCACTTTTTTCTTGGAATTTTCCTAATCGAGATAAAATTTATGACGCAAACCGTAGCTTTTTGCGACTTTTTGAGAAGAATTTTCAGTTTTTCAAGAATATATCGCCAGGAAAAAATTTTATCAAAACGTTGTCAACTGAAAAGTTGTTCAGGAGACGATTTCCCATCGATTGCTACCCTGACCTGACTCTTGAAAAAATCATGGAAGACTTTTATGAGTGATTTTGTCAAATCGAGCAAATCGAGCAAATCGCGCATCACTTGGGACACAAAATCCGTACGCGATTTGCGCGAATCGCGCAAACGGGACGCACCATAAAAAGTACGGAAAAATACCCTTTTGGTCTTTTTTTGGCGTAAAAAGTGTGAAAATCTGTTGAAACCCCGATGAAAATGAGGAAAATTGTTGCGCAACTACAGTACCCCGCTTTAAAGGCGCAGCACGTTCTGCGCTGGAAACTTTTGTTCGTTGCGAGACCCGCCGTAAATCTACAATGATATCAATAATATTTTGCAGTTTGTTGAAATCGAGATGAAACGGGTGCCAAAAAAACACTGGTCTAGTTTCTGGACTTTGGCGAAATCGTTCACCGAATTCGAATTCGAAAGGCGAAATGAAAACAATAAAGTGTCAGAGGGATTCAAATTGGAGAGTGTTGAACTGAATCTGTTGAACTCGCGGTGTGCAAGCAGGTTAGTAATACACAAACGTTTTTGATTTTTCGAAAATTGGGTCACTTTCGAAAAATCGTAGAAAATTTGGGAAGGGAGATAGGAAGAAGTTGTCAACTGCAAACTTTTTGCAAATTATCTGCTCTACAACTTTTTAGTTGATTATTTTTTTTTATCTTCACTCTTTCTCAAGTTATCATTGATCTCCCAAACACCATGTTTTTGAGGTTACAGAAAAGTATGGTACGGGAGATCACTGATTATTTGATAAGGAGTGAAGATAGAAAAAAGTAGTCAACTGCAAAGTTGTAGAGCGGATGATTTTCTATCGATTGGTATTTTACTTCAAATTTTAAACCAATATCTGATTTTTTATGATTTTTTGAAAAATCAAGTTTTCAGATCCATCTTCAAATCTCCATTGATCGAGAACATTCGATGCCTGCTCCCATCCAAAAACTACCGCATTCTAAACCATAAAGCTATCGTTTCCAACATGACATCTCTCCAATTCGAAGCCATCCTCAAATCCGTATTCACCGGTTATTCACCGGACTCTGCAATCACGCTCTGCTGCAACCATCGAATTGACGGATTACTGTTCGAAATGCCTTCGGAAATATCGATTGATGGCCGAGTTTTCACATGTTCCGTTTCCTCGGCCATCATTCAAAATGCTGATAACATTGCGAAATCGTTCGTTATCACTGATAAGGCGACCGGAAACGTGTTGAATTTGGAGATTTACGTGGACAAGAAACAGTTGGACGAGCTGAAACTCAAGGGAGGAAAGCTCGGATTCTTGAAGTATTATCTTTGATTTGGCTGTTATCAGCTATCAGTAATTGATAATTGATAAGGGTTTTCATGTTTATTCTGTACCTTGTTACGTTCCTAATAAAAAATTTTTGAAAAAAATTAAACATTCATTTGTTGGCTGATAAGGGAATTGATAACAAGATTTTTCAGTTCAACATTTTCAAAAACTCATAACTCGCTTCATTTTCACTTTTGTGAGTTCTTCGTGGTATCATTCGATTCCTCTCAACAATTTCTACAAAATCGAATGTTTGTTTTATTGAAATCAGTAATATGGATACTCTTTTTCAGCTCGAAACCTGGTGAAAAAAGAAGATAAATAAAATAATTTTTTAAACCCAAAATTTTCTTTTTAGGACTTTTGAAAAAGTGAAATAACTACAAATTGGTAGAAATTCGTGGAATTGATAACTGAAATTGTGTGTGTGTTTTTTTTAATTCCTGACATCATAAAACAGTGCCAAAATCTTGTCCAGTAGCCGTATGTCAATCGTAAACCATTTTCGTGGCAAGACCCATCAGGTGACGGCAACGGTGGTGTTCCCAAGAAATCGATCGTTGTTCGCAGACATCTCCCAATCCATCATCTGCCCCTAGACCTCTGTTTCTGTCCATTCAGTCCCTCAACAATGTCTTCTGCCGCCCGTTGTCTCGAAAACGCTCTCATCCTTCAGAAAATTCTCAAATCTTGCGATTTATTGATCAATTTACAGTTGAGAGTGAGTATTTCCCACACATTTTTCATAGGAAATTCAAAAGTTTTGAGAAAAAAAAATACAATTTTTGAAAAAAAAACTCAATTGATTTCAAAAAATCATAAAAAATTCAAAAGTGGAGATAGCTAAAAATGGTCAACTACAATCTTATTGCAAATTATTAGCTCTACAACTTATCAGTTGATCACTTTTTGCTATCTCCACTCCTTATCATGTTATCAGTGAGAATCCAAACTTGTCACTTTTTGAAGAGTGCCTTCATATTTCCGCACATATTTCTCTCAAAATTCATTTTTGATTTCCAGCTTGTCAGCAAAACGTTCAATCAAGAATGTCTCCGTCAAATTCGAGCGTCTCATCGAAAAATTGTATTAAATCTTTTCCCGTGGCGTTCACAGTGCTCATTTGAGATCAACTTTTATTCTTTTGACATCAAAAAGCAACGAGGATGCTTTTCGTGAGTTTTTTATTTAACTTTTTCAAAATTTCTAAAAAGTCAATTTTGGGTTTTGAAAAACTAGTTTATCTTCTTTTTTCACCAGGTTTTGAGCTGTAAAAGAGTATCCAAGTTAGTGATTTCAATAAACCAAACATTCGATGTTGTAGAAATCGTTGAGAGGAATCCAATGATACCACGAAGAACTCACAAAAGTGAAAATGAAGCGAGTTATGAGTTTTTGAAAAAAATATAAACAAATTTGAACTGAAAAATAGGTAATGTACAAAAATTGGAATTCGGCTAAATGTTAAAAAAAAAAATGATTTTCTGACAATACTACCCATCACTATTACGCATAATTTGAGCCAAATTCTGGCAAAAAACATGGAATATGAAGAAAGTGGGTCTCGCCACGAAAATGGTTTTTTTTCAGCAGTTTCTATTGGATTTTAGTGAAAAATAGCGTATTTCTGTTTTTGGCAATTTTTCCAAAAAATCAGTCATTTTTCTTGAAAAACCGGTAAAAACTGCTGAAAATTGATTTCCAGATTTCTCACAAAAACGGCCGGAGTGAAAGTGGAAATACTGCGAATTTTCATATGGGATTCAATGACTGAAGATATGACGAATACAATCCACAAAAACATTCTGGAAGTTCTGCTGAAAGATCGTAAGTTTCAAAAGTTCTCGATCGATTATCGATTTTTCCATTTTCAGATAGTAGGTTGAGAGTTCTGACGGGCATGCGCGAGCTTTGTGAAAACGGATGTGAAGACTGCTCTTATAAGGCGTTTCAGTGTCGGGAATACGGTCCAGTCGCTATTTTCAGAATCCAAAATATTCCCGAGCATCACTTTGATAAGCTGATTGTGAATGAAGACTTGTTCTGGGAGATTGCATTGTGCTGCACTGATAGACACGATGAGCTCAATGTTGAATGTTCTGAAACGATGGGGGAAATGATTAATTCGAGAATCTCTTGTGATTACTTGAAACTTGTTATCAACGATGACCCTGTCTACTTTTTGGACGCCAGATTTCAATCGATTCCACGACAAGTTCTCGAAAGAATGTGCAAAGTTTGGAAGGTTAAGGTGAGCTGGTTTTGGTTTTCAGAATTCCAGATGACGTTCATCATCTGAAATTTTTAGATCAGAATTTCACATACATACCATTACGAAAACTTGAACAACTTGGCTCAAATTGACCTCCGAAAAAAATGAAAAACATTTTTAGAAATCATTTTTTTTATCTGAATTTTATTGTATCTCTACCAAAATGTTCGGACATGTTTCTAGGTTCATTCAGGTACAACTTGTTCAAAGTTTAACTCAAACGGACCATTTTGAGCCGGGTTACGACCGCTGCTGTAATTGTAAATAAATAATCAATTATTTTTTCAGTCGGTTGAAATCGAAATGAAGTGGTTTCATAGAAATTGCTCGACGATTCAATGGAAATTGGATCCATTCTTTACCGTGTTCGAGTTAACAGGTCAAAATGGAAACAGTTCCGTTTCGAGAGGATTCAAATTGGAGAATGTTGAACTGAATCTGTTGGACTCGGACTTTGCGAGCAGGTGAGATAATGTTTTCAGAGTGTCATAACAAATTTAGGAATAAAGATAGAAAGAAGTTGTCAACTGCAAACTTTCTGCCAATGTTTTCTTCTACAACTTTGTAGTTTATCACTTTTTGCCATCTCCAATCCTTATCAAGTTATCAGCAAAATCCTGAATCCTTGGGCTACAAAAAGCTCGAAATACCTGATGTTTGGGATATTACTGATAACTTGATAAGTAGACGAGATGGCGGAAAGTGGTCAATTGCAAACTTTTTGAAAATTGTCTGCCCTACAAGTTATCAGTTAATCACTTTTTCCTTTCTTTATTCCTTATCAAGTTATCACTGAAATTCAACAAGGCACCCTTCAAAAGGTGACAAGTTAGGATTTTCACTGATAATATGATAAGGAGGGAAGATAGGAAAAAGTAATCAACGGCAAAGTTGTAGAACAGGAAATTTCCTATCGATTGGGTTTTTCACTTTAAACTTTAAATCAATATCTGATGTTTTAGGATTTTTTGAAAAATCAAGTTTTCAGATCCATCTTCAAATCTCCATTGATCGAGAACATCCGATGCCTGCTCCCATCCAAGAACTACCGCATTCTGAACCATAAAGCTATCGATTCCCATATGACATCCGATGACTTCGAAGCCATTCTCAAATCCGTATTCACCGGATATCACAACTCTGCTATCACAATCAGCTGCATCCATCGATTCGATTCCAGCGGAAAACGGTGTGAAATGCCTTCGGAAGTATCGATTGATGACCGAGTTTTCACATGTTCCGTTTCCTCGGCCATCATTCATTGTCGTCACACTGTCGCGAAATCGTTCGTTATCACTGATGAAGCGACGGAAAATGTGTTGAATTTGGATGTTTACGTAGACAAGAAACGTTTGGAAAAGGCGAAATCCGAGGAGACGGAACTCGGATTCTTGAAGTATTATCCGTGATTTAATTTTTATCAGCTATCATTAATTGATAATTGATAAGGTTTTTCATGTTTATTCTGTATTTTGTTACTTTATCTAATAAAGAGATTTTGGAAAAAAATCAAAATTTTCTGTTGGTTGATAACAGTGATCTGCGAGTGGTGGCGCTGGCGCCGAAAAATTGACGGGGAGAAGTGTCCCGTGAGGTGTCGGCCGCTTCGAGAGAGTGCGGCAGCGAGAGGGCGCAGACAGTGGCGAGTGGCGCGACGGAAAGGCACGGCAGGATGGCGTAAAAGGACGTTTGCGCGAGAACCAAAGAACCAATTTGGTAGATTTGGATAAAATATGATAGAGGAGACTCAGGGTTAATGGGAAATATCAAAAATACCAAAAAATTATTATCCAATCAGCCAAAAAATGACATGTTACGAGACGCATGTTGATTTTTCGTGTTTTTTTGACATTTTCTCACTAAATTTTGACTTTTTTTCAGGTTTTTGTGATGGAATAACGAGAATACACGCATACCGAATGGAAAACACAAAGTCACGGTGATTTGAAGATTTTGAGTGGAAAATCCAAACATTTTTTTTGGAACACCTATAAAAATCTTCAATGATTTTTTAGATGGTTAGGTTGGGGTAGAAATCGATGGGGAATTATCTCCTACAACTTTTCAGTTGATCACAAGTCGATAAAACTTTTTCCTGGCGAGATAATCTCAAAAAACTGACGACCACTCCCAAAAAGTCACCAAAAAATTTTGTGAACGTTAATATGTCCCTTATAAAATCATTTTCAAACATACTTTAGAAGCCCATTCGTATTTTTTGTATCTTTATAATAACAAGAAAAGCAAATTTGTAGTTGATCACTAATCACCTAGAAGTTTCCTTATCGAGATAAAATTTTTGACAAAAATCGTTGTTTTTGGTGACTTTTTGGGAGTGGTCGTCAGTTTTTTGAGATTATCTCGCCAGGAAAATTTTTTATCGACTTGTGATCAACTGAAAAGTTGTAGGAGATAATTCCCCATCGATTTCTACCCCAACCTAACCATCTAAAAAATCATTGAAGATTTTTATAGGTGTTCCAAAAAAAATGTTTGGATTTTCCACTCAAAATCTTCAAATCACCGTGACTTTGTGTTTTCCATTCGGTATGCGTGTATTCTCGTTATTCCATCACAAAAACCTGAAAAAAAGTCAAAATTTAGTGAGAAAATGTCAAAAAAACACGAAAAATCAACATGCGTCTCGTAACATGTCATTTTTTGGCTGATTGGATAATAATTTTTTGGTATTTTTGATATTTCCCATTAACCCTGAGTCTCCTCTATCATATTTTATCCAAATCTACCAAATTGGTTCTTTGGTTCTCGCGCAAACGTCCTTTTACGCCATCCTGCCGTGCCTTTCCGTCGCGCCACTCGCCACTGTCTGCGCTCTCTCGAAGCGGCTTTTACCCCCCTAATTTTTTCTCTTCCGCCGCCGCAAAAACCCACACCTTGCCCATCACTTGATAAGGGTATTGATAACAAGTTAGGTCTAACAGATAAAAGAATATCTTTACTATTATTGAACGAAAAATTCTGTGTGTATGTTTGTTCGTAAGTCTGTGTGTCCGCAGCGTTTTCTCAGCAACTACTCGACCATTTTCGTCGTTCTTTCGCAGGGAGGTCAGGAATTCTCCCCGCGCGGTGCACAAGATTTTGATAAGGGATCCCTATTCTACAAACCGGACAGGAGCGCATTCTATGTGTTTCAGGCCCCTTTTCCAAGGTTCATTTCTAAAAACGCCCATGTCGGCCACGTGCAATTTTGAATTTCGCGCTTTTCAAAGTGAGAAAAAAACGGAGCCGACGGCGGAAAAACCAGGCGAGGAAACGGTGGGCCGTAGCCGGTAGGCGACAAGAAGTTTTATGTGGTGCGCAAGTTGAATACTCCAACGAGGAAAACGGTTCCAGTTCGTTTTCACGACGGGCGCGCTTTGTGCCGAAATATAGCAGATGCAGTGTGAGGGAATGAGGAACGGGAAACACGAGTTCTATCCCTCCCAGCTGCAGACGGTTTGTGCATTCGTGTCGCGATTCGAAAGTTCTTGGCGCCACGTTTAATTGAACTTGAGAGAGGATTGGGAGGATAGGGGTAGAGAGGGGGTACCAACTCATCAGCACAGCCAATGAAAACTGCTGGAGCACGCCTGAAGCGTTTGGTGTCTTTTGAAGAGCAGATTGACAGAAAAAGTGTCTTCGAACGTTTCGAGCACAAAGTCATGCTTGGAAAACGCTGCGAGACAGACAACTCACGGACACACAGAAGGTGCCCCAGTCACTATTGTGATGCATCTAGGCAAACTATGCCAGAAGGGAAATGGCGGCGAAGCCGACATTGACCTTCTGGTGAAAAATGAAAGGAAAAACTCACTCTCAACTGTAAATTGGCCAATAAATCGCAAGATTTGAAAATCTTCTGGACAATTAGGGAATTTTCAAGACAACGGGCGGCAGAAGACATGGTTGAGGGACTGAATGAGAGAGAGGGGTGTCAGATGGCCGGTGTACGATACGCGACGCAGAGCAATGCTCTATTGACAAATGACACCCACTGTTCGAAATTCCTTTGGAAATATCGATTGATGGCCGAGTTTTCACATGTTCCGTTTCCTCGGCCATCATTCAAAGTGCTGATAACATTGCGAAATTGTTCGTTATCACCGATAAGGCGTGTGTTGAATTTGGAGATTTACGTGGACAAGAAACAGTTGGACGAGCTGAAACTCAAGGGAGGAAATCTCGGATTCTTGAAGTGTTATCTTTGATTTGGCTGTTATCTGCTATCAGTAATTGATAAGTAAAAATGACAAAATCTTGTCCAGGAGCCGTATGTCAATCGTAAACCATTTTCGTGTCGAGACCCAAGAAGTCAATAGCTGTTCGCAGATGTCTCCACACATACCCTATCCATCAATCGATATTTCCGAAGGCATTTCGAACAGTGGGGGAGACGGCTGGGTCGTCGGCATCTGTCTGGTGTAGATGTCAATTGTCAATACAGCATTGTTCCCAGTACGCGTATCTACACAGTGCTCTGCGTCGCGTATCGTACACCGGCCATCTCTTGTTCCAAACTGACACCCCTCTCTCTCATTCAGTCCCTCAACCATGTCTCATTCAGTCCCTCAACCATGTCTTCTGCCGCCCGTTGTCTCGAAAATTCCCTAATTGTCCAGAAGGTTTTCAAATCTTGCAATTTATTGGCCAATTTACAGTTGAGAGTGAGTTTTTCCTTTCATTTTTCATAGAAAATTCAAATCAAAAACTTTGGTAAAAAACCCAATTAATTTCAAAAAATCATAAAAAATTCAAAAGTGGAGATAGCCAAAAATGGTCAACTACAATCTTGTTGCAAATTTTCTGCTCTACAACTTGTCAGTTGATTTCTTTTTTCTATTTTCACTCCTAATCATGTTATCAGTGAAAATCCAAACTTGTCATTTTTTGAAGGGTGCCTCATTGAATTTTAGTGATAACTTGATAAGGAGTGAAGATAGGAAAAAGTGATCAGCTGATAACTTGTAGAGCAGATAACTTGCAAAAAGATTGCAATTGACCACTTTCCGCCATCTAATCTCCTTATCAAGTTATCAGTAATTCTTTGAAATATAACCCGTTCTCCGTAAGGGTCGACCTGGGGTATAACTGGCCGTGCCTTAGGGTCTTAGAAGGAAGCTAGAGCTTAGATATTTTATGGGTGTGTAGTAGGGGACTACTGTAGTCCATGTGCACCGTCTTGGGTCACAGCCTCTTATCAGTCGGGCTCCGCGAGCCCTGATAAGTCCACAAATCGAAATCCGTCAAAATGGGTGTAGAAACCTGGGACTAATTTTGTTTGATAGACATTGATAAAGTATACATTTGAGCAGAATATCAGATTTTTAGAGCTTCTGGAAAATTTTATAAAATTTTTGAAGTGAAAATTTGACCACTTTTTTGGATTTATTCGAAAAAATTGGGTCTTAGGAAGAGTATTCTACGTGAGTGACTTTGTGTAAAAAATAACATACATAGTCAATATTGTAATCAGCACTTAACATTGGGAATAAACCTTGAGTGGATAGGTTTTAAAAATTATCAAATAATCACCACTTTTTACAACTTTTTTTCTTTGAGATCAAAAAATGCAAGTAAACACGCCGTTCGACTCGTAATTTTATGCTGAACAACTTTGTAGTTGATCACTTTTTTCCTAGAATTCTCCTTCCTGAGTTACAGGTCAAAATGTAGAGTTGACTTGGTGAAGTGGCTGCAAATCAGCGTTTCTTTGAAAAATTTTAACTCAAGAAGCAGCAACGATGGAAAAAAGTTGTCAACTACAAAAATGTTTAAATCATTTGTAGTTTTATAGATAAAATACAAACCATTTTATCAAATCAATGCGGACCACACAATCACTGATTAAAATTTTGATAACTACATAGTTATCAGTTTTGACTAATTTTCAACAGACAGTATTGAAATTTGTACCATTCGATAGAGCTTTTTATGCTGATCATTTTTGCTGTTGATCAGTTTTTTCCAGCTCTTTTGTTTGAAAAGTTACAATCAGATAACTAAAAAGCAGTTTTTTCCGCTTCTTCCCAGTACTGATAAGGACCATTTCTGAAGATTTTTACGTTTTGACCTGTAACTCAAGAAGGAGAACTCTAGGAAGAAAGTGATCAACTACAAAGTTGTTCAGCATAAGATTACGCGTCGAACGGCGTGTTTACTTGCATTTTTTGATCTCAAAGAAAAAAAGTTGTAAAAAGTGGTGATTATTTGATAATTTTTAAAACCTATCCACTCAAGGTTTATTCCCAATGTTAAGTGCTGATTACAATATTAACTATGTATGTTATTTTTTACACAAAGTCACTCACGTAGAATACTCTTCCTAAGACCCAATTTTTTCGAATAAATCCAAAAAAGTGGTCAAATTTTCACTTCAAAAATTTTATAAAATTTTCCAGAAGCTCTAAAAATCTGATATTTTGCTCAAATGTATACTTTATCAATGTCTATCAAACAAAATTAGTCCCAGGTTTCTACACCCATTTTGACGGATTTCGATTTGTGGACTTATCAGGGCTCGCGGAGCCCGACTGATAAGAGGCTGTGACCCAAGACGTCGATTTGTGGACTTATCAGGGCTCGCGGAGCCCGACTGATAAGAGGCTGTGACCCAAGACGGTGCACATGGACTACAGTAGTGCCCTACTACTTACCACCATCAATAACTTTCCCTAAGGCACGCATTGGTCGAGTCTTACAGAGAACGGGTTATATGACAACATTTCAGCTTGTCAGCAAAACATTCAACCAAGAATGTCTTCGTCAAATCCGATTTTCTCATCGAAAAATTGTACTGGATATCTCTGCAACAAGATTTGCAGTCAACTCTTGTCATTTTAACATTCGGCAACACCCGGAATGCTTTTTGTAAGTTTTTTATTCAAAAAATGGTTTTCCGACTTTCAAAACTTGTTATCAATGAAATTCCAGATTTCTTACAAAAACAGCCGGTGTGAGACTGCAAGAACTCGAGATTAGTACGAAAAAGGTGTTGAGTGGAGAAATGAAGACCCTATTGCACCGGAACATTTTGTCCGTTTTGATTAAAGACCGTGAGTTTCAAAAAAGCTCCCGATCGATTATCGATTTTCGTTTTTTGCAGAGGATCAATTGAGAGTTCTGTTCGGGATGTCGGAAGTTTGTAAAGTGGGATGTTACCATTGTACTTATTATGCCACAAAATGCCGGGAATACGGTCCAGTTGTGGTGGACGTTTTTGATAAACATGCTCCGGTACATCACTATGATAAGCTAACTGTTACCGAACACTTGTTCTGGCAAATTGCAGCTTACTGTACTAAATTAACCAAAAGCTGTTCGGTGATGATAACTCCGAAAATCTCGTGTGATTATCTGAAAGTTGTTATCAATGATAATCTCTTATGCTTTTTTGACAGCCATTTTGGAAAATTTGAGAGAGTGATTCCACGAGAAGTTATCGAAGAGATGTGCCGAACTTGGAAAGTCAAGGTTAGCTGTTTTTACTTTGGATTCATTCAGGGTCTCGCAACGAAAGTTTCAGGCAAAAAACGTGCTGCGCCTTTAAAGTACGGTAGTTGCGCATATATTTATTTTGTATTTTTCCTCTTTTTTATCAGTTTTTCAACCGATCTTCGCTGTTTCTCCACGAAAAATACCCTTTTTGTCTTTTTTTGGCATAAAAAGTGCGAAAATCGGTTAAAAACCCGATGAAAATGAGGAAAATTGTTGCGCAACTACAGTACCCCGCTTTAAAGGCGCAGCACGTTTTGGGCTGGAAACTTTTGTTCGTTGCGAGACCCGCCGTAAATCTACAATGATATCAATAATATTTTGCAGTTTGTTGAAATCGAGATGAAACGGGTGCCAAAAAAACACTGGTCTAGTTACTGGACTTTGGCGAAAACGTTCACCGAATTCGAATTCGAAGGGCGAAATGAAAACAATAAAGTGTCAAAAGGATTCAAATTGGAGAGTGTTGAACTGAATCTGTTGAACTCGCAGTCTGCAAGCAGGTTAGGACTACACAAACTTTTTTGATTTTTCGAAAATTGGGTCACTTTCGAAAAATCGTAGAAAATTTGGGAAGGGAGATAGGAAGAAGTTGTCAACTGCAAACTTTTTGCAAATTATCTGCTCTACAACTTATCTCCTGATTACTTTTTGCTATCTTCAATCCTTATCATGTTATCAGCAATATCCTGGATGCTAGGGCTCCAAAAAGGTTGGAATACTTGGTGTCCGGGATAATACTGATAACTTGATAAGGAAACGAGATAGCCGAAAATGATCAACTATGAACTTTTTGTGAATTGCCTGTTCTACAACTTTTTGATTGATTACTTTCCGCCATCTTTAATCCTTATCAAATTATCATTGATATCCCGAACATCATGTTTTTTGAGGTCACAGAAAAGTAGGGTCCGGGATTTCACTGATAACTTGATAAGGACACAAGATGGCAAAAAGCGGTTAACTGCAAAGTTGTAGAGCAAAGAATTTTCTATCGATTGGTTCTTTTACTTTAATGTTTTAATCAAAATTTGATTTTATAGAAAATTTTCAATTTTTTTCAGAACTATTTTCCATTCTCACTTGATGGATAACATCCGGAATCTGTTCCCATCGCACAACTACCGTATTCTGAACCACAAATCACCTTGGGGAGAAATGACATCTAACCAATTCGAAGCCATCCTCAAATCCGTATTCACCGGATATTCACCGGACTCTGCAATCACGCTCCGTTGCAACCATCGGATCGACGGATTACTGTTCGAAATGCCTTCGGAAATATCGATTGATGGCCGAGTTTTCACATGTTCCGTTTCCTCGGCCATCATTCAAAGTGCTGATAACATTGCAAAATCGTTCGTTATCACTGATAAGGCGACTGGAAACGTGTTGAATTTGGAGATTTACGTGGACAAGAAACAGTTGGACGAGCTGAAATTCAAGGGAGGAAAGCTCGGATTCTTGAAGTATTATCTTTGATTCGGCTGTTATCAGCTATCAGTAATTGATAATTAATCGTGATTTAAGATGCGTTCTCTGTAAAACCCGGACTTCCCTTGGCACTAGCGCCGAAAGTATTTCAGAGTGGGACTATACTCGGTCCATACATGTATATGGTTGACCTTTTTCAAAAAACAGTACCAGTTTGGTCCTGTACCGTCCCCCCTGTCCAGGGGGTGTCAAAAACGACTTTTCAGGTAAAAAAATCTAAAAAATTTGAAGTTTGAGCTATGTTCAGGAAAATTTTGGTGGGTGTTTGGGGTACCCAAGGAAGTGTACACAAAATTTGGTGACTCTCAAAAACCACTAGAAGTATGTTTTTTGACACTTTTTCAGTTTTTTCTCAAAAATTTTCTACTCTTCGACATGGATTTTTTATTTTTGCCGTAAAGCCCTCCATTCAACGGTCATTTTCGTTTTTTTACTTCTTTAAAAATGCTTGACCATCATGGAGAAAAATTTAACTGAAGTTGGGGCATTTCCTGTGAAAAGTGTCACCTCGAAAAATAAAAATTTTTATCTGATTTTTCTGAGTAACGAGAATATAAGGGATCGATAGGAAATTCAATGCTGATCATTTTTGCAGTTGATCACTTTTTCAGATAATTATTCCCTGGCGAGATACAGCCGTTTTCCCGAAGAGCACCTTGAGGCGCGGCGAGACGGCCGGTGGAGGGGTGGGCGACACACCGCCGCGCGCGCCAAAACATGCTGTTCACTGTATTGACCATAACTCTAAAAGGAGGCACGGAGCAAAAAAGTGATCAACTACAAAGTTGTAGAGGAGACAATTTCCTATCGATTTCACATTTTATTAATTCAAAAATCATTAAAATTGATTGAGATAAGTTAGCTTGAATGTCAATGTTGTTTAGTTGAAGATATAGCTTTTAAAAATGAACCAAAATTATATCTAAAACATGAATTCGATAGGAAATTGTCTCCTCTACAACTTTGTAGTTGATCACTTTCTTCCCCCGTGTCTCCTTCCAGAGTTATGGTCAATACAGTGAACAGCATGTTTTGGCGCGCGCGGCGGTGTGTCGCCCACCCCTCCACCGGCCGTCTCGCCGCGCCTCAAGGTGCTCTTCGGGAAAACGGCTGTATCTCGCCAGGGAATAATTATCTGAAAAAGTGATCAACTGCAAAAATGATCAGCATTGAATTTCCTATCGATCCCTTATATTTTCGTTACTCAGAAAAATCAGATAAAAATTTTTATTTTTCGAGGTGACACTTTTCACAGGAAATGCCCCAACTTCAGTTAAATTTTTCTCCATGATGGTCAAGCATTTTTAAGGAAGTAAAAAAACGAAAATGACCGTTGAATGGAGGGCTTTACGGCAAAAATAAAAAATCCATGTCGAAGAGTAGAAAATTTTTGAGAAAAAACTGAAAAAGTGTCAAAAAACATACTTCTAGTGGTTTTTGAGAGTCACCAAATTTTGTGTACACTTCCCTGGGTACCCCAAACACCCACCAAAATTTTCCTGAACGTAGCTCAAACTTAAAATTTTTTAGATTTTTTTACCTGAAAAGTCGTTTTTGACACCCCTGGACAGGGGGGACGGTACAGGACCAAACTGGTACTGTTTTTTGAAAAAGGTCAACCATATACATGTATGGACCGAGTATAGTCCCAATCTGAAATACTTTCGGCGCTAGTGCCAAGCCCCTTCACTAAAAGTCCAGGTTTTACAGATAACGCATCTTAACTGTTATCAGCTATCATTCCTGTCCAATTTGATAAGGTTTTTCTGTATTTTGTTACATTTCCTAATAAAGAGATTTTTTTTTTAATTTAAAATTTTTTTGTTGATTGATATTGGGTACTGATAACAAGTTAGTAGGTTCAATGATAAGAGAATTGCCCTTGATAAAATGATCTGTAGATTCGTCCTTTGAGAAAGCGTTGATAAAGAGGGCTGGGAGCTTGAATAATCTCTTTATCACTCTTTATCACTCCTGATCCCTCCTGCTCACTCCTCATCACTATCCATCACTCCTTATCACTCTTTATCAATCCTTATCACTCCTTATCACTCCTCACCACTCCCCACCACTCCTTATCACTCCTTATCACCCCCACCATCCCTTATCACTCCTTATCATCCCTTATCACTCCTGCTCACTCCTCATCACTATTCATCACTCCTTATCAATCCTTATCACTCCTTATCATCCCTCATAATCCCTCATAATCCATAACCGAGTTTATCACGGTCACTGGATACAAGGTAAGCCAAAGATTGATAAAAATGAGGGAAATTGATCAACTGATAACAAATTGAGCGATCTAGTGAGAACTTCCAGCCCCTTGGTTAGCTGATAACCTTATCAAAATTTCAAAAACTAACTGATTAGAGCCAAATTTAGCCCTCTGACCCCTCACGGGCTCCCAGGGCGTACCGTTATGAATTGCGCGCGTTCCGTGAGTCGCTACTCAGCGAATTGTCAAATTCTTGGCACGGTGCCAAAAGCGCTCGAAATTGAAATCAACTTTTAGGCCAGCGGTCCGAATGCAACATATTCCACGCGCGTCTCACTCAAAAGCCTTGTCTCTCTTCGCAAGTTACGGTAAGCAACACCGAATGTCACATGTGAACTCCTTTTGGTTTTGAAAATTATTTTCGAACTAGACTGTCCGGCCGGCTTCGCCGGCATCCAGTCTAGGTGTTTTGACTGGGAGCCGGCTGCGCCGTCTCCCCGGAACGCCTTCGGCGTCCCGTGACCCCCCACTTTCTAGAAATGAGTGCGGACGGACGGACAGACAGACAGACAGACAAACAAACAGACAAACATACACCACGTGAAACTTATATAATAAGAATGATGATGATTCCGACTGTAGTCTAGCGGATCGCGTTTGCATTACGTACGCCCTGGGAGCCCGTGACCCCTCCGAAACCTCAAAATTCATTTTCAGAACGACAGAATCGCCCAGATGAAGACCGAGCTGAACAAGTACGCCCGCAACGACTACAAGCGGGACCACGATAACTCCACCAATGGCCCAGCCGCGAAGAAGCAAGCAGTCCAGGCCGTTCCGATGATGAATCCGGTAGTGAACCCGCTTCCGAATCCGCTTCTGAACCAGTTCCAACTGGCTCAGGCCGCCCAGTTGGAATCGTCAATTTCCCGCAATTAGTGACCATTTTCATGGCTTCCCAGCCGCAACAGAATCTTTTTTGGGGTCAGCCACTGCCAGTGCAAGAGCCAGAAGTTGTGGAAGCTCCAGAAGACGAGATCATCGACGTAGTGGGACTGGATGAACCAGAAGACGAGAAGATCGACGTAGGGAATCAGGAGGAAGACAAGGAGAACCAGATTCCGGCGGTTCTCGAGGAAATGCTCGACATGATCAACTAGGAATTGAATAAATAAACTGGTTTTGAAAAAAAATTGCATTTATATGGGGATTTTCACTTGATTTTTAATTTTTCCTGAAATTTGGAAAATTAAACGAGAAAAATGGGGAATTCATTATTTTTAATGCATTTTTCATTCAAATTTTTAAAAAAGGCAATACGTCTTCTGATTCTCCAGAACCGTAATCTGCTGATCCAACGTGTCGAGTTGGTCCCGCATCGGCGCAACGGCTTCCTTTTTGATTCGACCGTCTCGGAGCACGTTTTCCGTGTGGATTCTGATCTCGTGACAGTTGTCGAGGAAGTAGGCGTCGTCCAGAAGGTGTTGAAGACGCGTTTTTCGTTCCAATGCAGAGGTCTGAAGGTTTTATTGTAATTTAGAGACCCACCGAGTCACATGTTGGGTCTCGCCACGAAAATGGTTTTCTGGCTGAATTGGACAAGATTTTGACACTTTTTTTTATGGAAACGGATAAAATGACGTTAATTGAATGATTTCTTTTCCAAATTCCAGCAGTTTTCACCGATTTTCAGTGCAAAAACAAGCATTTTTGTGTAATTTGTTGCTTTTTTACCGAAAAAATCTCATTTTTCACTAAAAGTGTCAAAACCTTTTCCAGAAGCCGTGTTTGAGCCGAATACCATTTTCGTGGCGAGACCAATCCTCTAAAATAAATCCCCACCTTGAGAATCTCCTTCATATCAGCCAACTGATTCAACTGCTCCGCCGATTTCCTGCTCAATCTCGTCAATTGCTCCGAATCCTCTCGTATCTGCTCCTCCACAGTCTCGATCTGCTCCACCACACTTGCACATCTCACCGCCACCCCATCATTCATCCTCAACGCCTTCTCCAACTCATCCGTCGTCCTGTCTTCGTCCTGATCGTCGTTCTCAATCTTCTGAAGCATCGTCACCAGATGGGCGGCCTTCTGATGCGTTTGGAAGATCAGTTTCTCCACTCCGATCGTCTTGATTTGCAAGCGAGCATCCTGCCCCGTTCCGTCCGTTTCTTGCGTTCCTCGGCCGATCTGCTCACCTCCGTCCACTCTTTTTCGAGCCGTTCTTCGAGATCATAGACTTGCGGAGCCAGCTCTGCGTTGGCACTTCTCACGTCTTTCGCCTTGTTCAGACTCGAAATGACACGTCTTCTCAGAGTTTCGAGATCACCATCGAGGTTCTGGAAAAGTGCGAAAATCTGATTTTGAAAAATTCAGAAGAAATTTGGGAAAATCAGTTTTGAATTTCAAAAAATTTCAATTAAAAATCTAGTTTTTCCGAAAATGCAATCACATTAAATCAGAATTTTTCCACTGATCAGCCTATCAGTACATCATTTTTGAATATCTCCGCTCCTTATCAAGTTATCAGTAAAATTCTGACTTCGATGCTTCTGAAACACGAATTCCACTAATAACTTGATAAGGAGGGAAGATATTCAAAAATGATAGACTGATAAGCTGATCCGTAGGGAAAATCCGACTCATTGATTGTTTCGAATGTGAATTTGAGTAAAAACTGAATTCAAAAATCTTCAAATAAATCGTAGTTTTTCTCTGATCAACTTCTATTGATCAACTCATCAAATTATCACTTTTTGAAATCCCTACTCTTATCAGTGAGATTCCAGTTTCAGGAGCATGGAATTCAGAGCTTCACTGATAACTCGGCAAGGAGTAGAGATATCAAAAAGTGATCAACTGATAAGCTGATCAGTGGATAATTTCCGATTGATTGCAGGTTTCAAATTACAAAAAACTCACATGCACATCCCCAACGACTCCCTTCCTTCTCCCAACACTCTGCTTCATCTCAATCTTCTCACACGTCGTCTGAATCCCACCAATCACGTCTTCAACCTCCGCCGTCAACGCCTTCAGAATCGCGGCTCGCCGAGCCCGTTGTCGGATGCGATCGAGCTCGAACGAGAAGACGTCGAGCATCGAGAAGGCCTCGTCGATGCGGTGAGTCTGAAGTTGTCCCTGGCACATTCCCTGGCACTTGATCTCCGTCAGATTCGCCCGACGTCTCTGCAGATTCGTCGTCACATCGTCCAGATGCTCCGAGAGCTCATCTGAATCCGCGGAGAGCTGTCGATTCAGAAGTGCCTCCTCCTCCTCGATCCACTTCTCCATGTCGGCGATTTCCCGGATAATGTCAGAACCCTGAATCAGATTCCTCAGCTCCTTGAGCTTCTTCTCGATCAGACGCTTCAGCGCGACGTAGTCCGATTCGATTTCTCCTTGTTTTCGGGTCAACGCGGATTTGAATTTGAGAACTTGTGGGGAAAGGGCATCTTTAGTGTTTGGAGTGACAAGGGCGTCTTCTGGAAACGAGAAAATTGATGGAAACGTTGAAAAATCTGAATGCTAGGAATTTTGTTTGAAACTCAAAAAAAACCGTTTTTCTGCAATTTCTTGCCAGTTTTTTCTGTTTTCTATTATTTCCGTCCTGCGACGAGTCAGGTCTCGCCACGAAAATGGTTTTTGGCTGAAAAACGGCTTCTAGACAAAGTTTTGACACATTTTCTGATGGAAACGGGTAAAATGACGGGAATTCAATTTCCCAAATTTCAGTTTTTTTTTCACCAATTTTCAGTTCAAAAACCTGAATTTTTGGATATTTTGACGCTTTTTCCCAAAATCATTTTTTCGAATTATCGGTGGAAACTGCTGGAACTTGGCTGGAAATGACTGAATTCCCCCATTTTCTGCCAACTCTTAATAATACGGCAAGTATGGATCACCAGAAAAGGTAAAAAAACCTTTTCCAGAAGTCGTATTCCAGCTAGAAACCATTTTCGTGCCAGGACCCAATTTTTAGCCCAAATTTTTTTTGAAGCTCGAAAAATCATTTTTCTTGAGTTTGCTGCCTGTTTTTTTTATTTTTTCTAAAAATTTTCAGATTCCTCAAAAATCTCCAAAAATGCAAACTAACCCAACAAAGCGTGCGTTTCGACAATATTGGGTTTGTAGCTGTCAACATCGTCGGCCAACACCTCCAACTTCTTCTTCTGAACCCGATTTATCGATTCGTCGTCTTTGGGCTCAATGATTGCAGTCTGCTTATCAATTTATCAGTTGATCACTTTTCGATATCTCTAGTCCTTATCAACTTATCACTAGAAACCCGGTTCCAAGAGCAACCAGGCAATGATTTTCAGTGATAACTTGATAGGGCGAGGAGATTTGATTATTGGTCAACTGATAAGCTGATAAGCGGGATATTTCCGTTTTATTGGTAATTTTTTATTGGAATTCGGGGCAAAATTGCATTTTTTAGGATTTTTTGAACAATAAATGTTTTTTTTTGGAAAAAATCAAATCACAATTCGTTTTTCAAGTCAGATTTGTTATCAAGGGTGGGCGAGCAGAGTCGCGCGGGCGCGCGCGAAAGTAGGAGTCCTACTTTCGAGGAGTCGAAAGTAGGACGCGACGCGACCGCGGCGCGGCCGACGAAATTCAATCCGGAAGCGGCTTTCAGCCGATTTTGCGAGAACCACTGAACCGATTTGATAGATTGGGACAAAATATGATGAAGGAGACTCAGGGCTAATGGAAAATACCAAAATTATCAAGAAATTATAATCAAATCAGCCAAAAAATGACATGTTACGAGACGCATGTTGATTTTTCCGGTTTTTTCACATTTTCTCACTAAATTTTGATTTTTTTTCAGGTTTTTGTGATGGAATAACGAGAATACACGCATACCGAATGGAAAACACAAAGTTACAGTGATTTGAAGATTGCAACTTTGTAGTTGATCACTAATCACCTAGAATTTTCCTTATCGAGAAAAAATTTTTGACAAAAATCGTAGTTTTTGGTGACTTTTTGGGAGTGGTCGTCAGTTTTTTGAGGTTATCTCGCCAGAAAAAAATTTTGGCGGTTTGTGATCAACTGAAAAGTTGTAGAGGAGACAATTTCCTATCGATTTCTACCCCAACCTGACCGTCTAAAAAATCATTGAAGATTTTTATAAACGTTTCAAAAAAAATGTTTGGATTTTGCACTCAAAATCTTCAAATCACTGTAACTTTGTGTTTTCCATTCGGTATGAGTGTATTCTTGATATTCCATCACAAAAACCTGAAAAAAAATCAAAATTTAGTGAGAAAATGTGAAAAAACCGGAAAAATCAACATGCGTCTCGCAACATGCCATTTTTCGGCTGATTTGATTATAATTTCTTGATAATTTTGGTATTTTCCATTAGCCCTGAGTCTCCTTCATCATATTTTGTCCCAATCTATCAAATCGGTTCAGTGGTTCTCGCAAAATCGGCTGAAAACCGCAAAAAGTACCGCTAAGCGCGCAACTGTCGCTGCGAGACCCGCCGCCTCCCCGTAAATCGCGTCATACTTTCGCGCGACTCGAAAAACGCGCGCTCGCCCACCCTTGTTTGTTATAAAAATGATTTTTTTCCGAATTTTCAAAAAATTCCGCCAAATTACCTCAAACAACTTGATCATCCTCTCCAAAACACCGCCTCTCTCGTCGAACATCGCCTTCATTCGGTTCCAATTGTGCTCAATCTCCTCTATCAGCTGGCTCTTATCACTGCGGACCATGCACTCGTTGATGCTCTTTCGACGGCCTTCTATCTCTTCGGAATCCTTTTCGTAGCGTCTCAACATCTTCTGAGCGGCCAGAAGCGAGTCCCATACTGGTTCGGCGGCAAGACACTGGAATTGACGGGGTTTTCAGGTAGAATTTGGAAAAAATTGGCGAATTTTGGAGAGAAGAAAAACGAAAAAAATGCTCAAAAATCGAAATTTCTATTTTTTTTTTAATTGAATTGTAGATGACTTTTTTTGAAATTTTGAATTTTCCAGATCTTTGTTCGCAGAATACTAAAAATTCAAAATTTTTCAGTAAGTTTTTTTAAAAATTATATTTCAGTGATTTCTAATTTTCTAAGAGAGCTAAAATTGAATTTTCCCAATTTGTGAATTTTTTAAGAGAGACTATTCGTAAATGGTCGACAAGCCATTTCACAGTTGCCCAAAGTATTTTTGATTGGACTGATATTTTGCATAGGGGTACTATAAGGGACCCTAAGTCCAAAATGCAACTTTTGGATTTTTTGCTCACCGGCTCGCGGAGCCCCGGAGCAAAAACGGGCTCACAAAAAAGTTGTCCAATAATTCTG
>LR539966.1:353002-407343 GCA_900536315.3 Caenorhabditis becei | reverse complement strand
AAATTTGTCAAAAATCAGAAAAATTCGATTTTCATCAAACTTTGAAACAGAAATTTATTTTTTTTTTCGGAAAATTTACAATTTTCTCTAAAAACAATTTTAAAAAACAGCTGAAATCGGGAAAAATCCATTTTTTCTTCACAAAAAATTTTTTATTTCTGATTTTCTTGAAAAAAACAAAAATAGCAAATATTCACATTCAAAATTAGGAAAAAGTTAAAAATTTGGCAAAAAAAATTTTAAAAAAATTGTCAAAAAACAAAAAATTTAATTTTCATCAAGTTTGAATCAAAATGACGAAATTCTGAGACAGAAAGCTATTTTTTTTCATTTTCGATTCATTTTCCATAAATTTCCTTCTTTTTTTTTCAGATCTGCTACTCCCTGGCCGCCCGTTTTCTCGAAACCCGAAAAACGGCCCGTATCGGATGGATCAGTACAATTCCCCTGCGAACTGATCACTTATCAACCCATTTCACTGATAAATCCCAAGAACATGCTCAACTTTTCCATCGAATCGTGTGCGAAAGCGTCGAAAAAGTCGGGGAATTCAAGACAGACCCGTCCACTTCCACAATTTCAAGGTGAGCCGGTTTTTTCTTCATTTTTCTTTTTGAAAAATTTTTGAATTAAAAAAATGACAAAAGGTCTAATGTGACCCTAAAAAGTAAGAACACTCACAGAAAGAATGAAAAAAATTTTATTTTTGGCGAATGTTTCTAAAAATTAAAAATTAAAAATCAAAATTTTGGATTTCTGAAAAAGTTTTTTCAATTTTTTCATTACAAATTTTTTTTCATTTCCAATTCATCATGAATTTTAGCAAATTTTCTGATATCGAAAAATTTCAAAATTTTAAGCACAATTTTAGGCACGGAAATTTAGAACTCGAAAAATTCTATATTTTGTGGATTTTCTAAAATTTTTCACTTTTCGATTAAAAATTTATAAAAATATATTATGGGTAGGGTATGTTTGGGGATGTCTGCGAACAGCTGATGATTTCTTGGGTCTCGCTACGAAAATGGTTTACGATTGACATACGGCTCCTGGACAAGATTTTGATCTTTTTTATGATGAAAATGGGTGACAGATTTCAGCAGTTTCCACCGATTTTCAGTGAAAATGAGGTGTTTTTTGGTAAAAAGCGTCAAAATACCCAAAAATGCATGTTTTTGTACTGATAATTGGTGGAAACTGTTGGGATTTGGTTGGAAGTGATTGAATTTGCCTAATTTAGCCCCGTTTTAATAAGAAAAAAAATATCAAAACCTTGTCCAAGAGCCATCATTTAGCCAGAAATCATTTTCGTGGCGAGACCCACCAGGTGACTCGCCACGGGACGGCAATAATATAAAAATATTTTCAAAATTTCAATCATAAAGTGATTCCAAAATCCGTCAAAAATCCCCAAAAACAGCAATTTTTACAACGGGTTTTCACAGATGAAAAAAATTTCCATTCATCATTTGTATCACTCTCATCACCAAACCCCTTTATTTCCAGGCCTTCGACGACCCACTCGGAACCGGAAGTGCTGATCGAGAGGACCTGTTCGCATAATTCTCCCCTTGTTATTTTATCACCTCCCCAATTTTTAATTTATTCTTATTTTGTTGATTTCCTCCTTTCTCTCTTATCACCATTTTGGTTTCTCTTATCACTAATCTCTCTCTTCTCGTATCTCTCCGTCCCTCTTGTGTATTTCCCAGTTTTCTCTCTCTTTTTCTCCCCAATTCAATCTTTTCCAAGAGACCTCCTTTTAAAAAATGCAATTTTTTCCGAATTCTTCTGAAATTTTATCTTCCCCATCCATCCCCGGCTCTTTTCGTTTTTTTGTTCACCTGAAATTGTAAATTGGATGTTTTTCCCCTCTCTTCTTTTCACCTGATCTAAATTTCCCCCTTATCTATGTTATCAGCCCCTACCGTAATGTTAATCTTATGAAGAACGGAAATCTGAATGATTTCATTTTTCCTTAAAAATTTACAACTGATTATTGATAACAGGGCGAGTAGACAAAAAAGGGGGAATATCACAGTTATTTGACAAGAGGCAAGCGGATAAAGATAAAGCCTGATAAGGATGGGATGGTGATAAGGAGTCTCTGATAAGGACTAGACTAGTAGGGAAAGTGATAAGGAGAATGATAAGACTAGACTATTACACAAACATTTTGAAAAAAATTGGGAAAAATCGGGAAAATCGATAGTGATAAAAAGACTGATAAGGACATAATCAGGGCTGCTCTACAATTTTGAAACTCTTGGAAAGGCCTACAAGACAGTTCAAATGAACAGAGAAATAGCCGAGACGGTAGGTGCCGACGGGGATTCCAGAGAACTCGCAAGCCATGAACGTCTCGCCGTCGATTGTTTGTTCGAAACACGTGGCAGAGTAGATCCAGTTGGTTGTCGAGGTACAGTCGTTGATTGTGGCCTGAAAATAGAAAATTAAAAAAAAAAAATTTTTTTCAATTTTTGTAAATTTTCAAAAAATTTCAAAAATTTTATTTTCGCCTTAAAAATTGAAGTAAAAATGCCAATCAATAGCAAATTATCTGCTCTACAAGTTATCAGTTTATCACTTTTCTCTATCTTTACTCCTTATCAAGTTATCACTACAATTAAACGAGGTATCCTTCGAAAAGTGACGTTCAGATTTTCACTGATAACTTGATAAGAAGTGAAGATAAAAAAAAGTGATCAACTGATAAGTTGTAGAGCTGATAATTTACAACAAGATTGTAGTTGATCAATTTTTTCTATCTCCACTTTCGAATTTTTTATGATTTTTTAAAGTTTGCCAAAATATTCATTTTTTTTTCATTTTTTCAAAATTTCCAAAAATCAATATCTCACCGGAAAAACGCCAATCCAATCGCGATAGCTTCCGTGTTCCTTGTAGAACTGCGAATTGACTTGGAATCGTCCAACCAGTGGGACAGAGGTGTACCAAGTGGGAAGATGCTCGAAGAAGACACTCCATTGGGCTTGCGGACCGACTGGGGCCTGGAAAAAAAGGGGGCGTGGCTTGCATTTTTGAGAATAGAAGTTTGAAATTATAAGAAAACAGAGGAGGAATTGTTTGGAAAGGTTGGAGAATCTGAAAATCAGAAAAAAAAATTTTTTTTTCCAATTTCATGAAAAAACGCTTATTTTTTCGAATTATTATCACAATTACTGTTAGAATTTTTTTTAAAAAAAAAAAAGGGAAAAAAAAAATTTTTAAAAAAGGGCTAACCATTTGAAATATTTCAAAAGTTTCTAGAATTTTCTCAAATAAATATTTTCATTTTTGAAGTATTTTAAAAAATAATAGAAAAAAATTTTCATAAAAATTGCAAAAAATTTTTTTTTTTCGCAAAATTTTGAAATTAAAAACCATTTTTTTTTCTGTTTTTTCATAATTTTGAACTTAACTTTTATTTTTGATAAATTAGAAAAAAAAACTGTTAAAGCCAGAAATTATTTCAAACATTGGAAAAATAAAATTTTTTTTTGCAAAATTTTGAACTCCAAAACCAATTTTTTTTAATTTTTTTAAATATGAAATCAATTTTTTTATTTGCAAAAAATTAGGAAAAAACTCAGGAAAAAAGACGATCGAAGCCAAAAACTGTTTGGAAATGTAAAAAAAAATTCGCAAAAAAAAAAAATTTTTTTCAAATTTTTTTTTTGCAAAATTTCAGAACTCAAAAACTATATTTTTTTGTTTTTGATATTTTTTTATTGATTTTTTTTGTTGATTTTTTTTATTGAAAAAAATTTTCAAAAAAAAAATTTTTTTTTTCAATTTTTCAAAAATAACAAATTATTTTTTAATTTTAAAAATTGCGCTTTTTCAAATTTATATCATTTTATTGGAAAAACATATGTGTTTTTTCCAATTTTTGAACAAAAAAACCTTCACTTACAGTAACCCGAAACTTGGCAACAACAGGCAAATGATCACTGGCGACGGCATTTTTGTTGTTCGAGTATCCGCATCCGGTGATTCCGTCTCCCTTGTACAGTACCCTGTCCGTCCAGGAAGGCACTCGTTTTCCGTCGGGGTCCGATGTGCCTACAGTAACCCGATACGTCGGCTCGAATGTGATCGGTTGCTCTTGGAAGCCGTGGAATGCGTCTCGTTCGATTAGCGCCCGTTTCAGCTGTTCGCGACTGTCTGGAAATTGGAAAAATTACTGATTTTCAGCAAAATTTGCTAGGAATTAATCAGAAAAATATAAAAACTAGATGCGAATTGAAAAAATGGGAAAAAAATCAATTTTTATTTTTTTTCAATTTTTCAAAATTTTGGTTTTTTGATTTTTCAAAAATTTTGCATTAGGGCGCGTTAAAAGATAAATGATTAGATATGAGTTCAAAAAATGTGAAAAAAAAATCAGTTTTGATTTTTTTTTAAATTTCAAAAAAAAAATTTTCAAATTTTTCAAATTTTCAATTTTTGAATTTTTGTATTTTTTACATTGGAGCGCGTTTATAAAAGTTTCGAGACAGTGACAATTTTTAAAATGGAAAAAATTTTCAAAACTTGAAAAAAAAAATTAATTTTGATTTTTCAAAAATTGAGAAAAACATTTTTGTTTTTCAATTTTTCAATTTTTCAAATTTTTACTTCGGAGCGCGTTTTTAAATTTCCAAAACAATGATAAATTTTAGAATCTTCTCAGAACTTGAAAAAAGAAAAAAAATATTTTTCAATTTTTTTCTGCAAACTTGCTCCATTGCTACTTTTTTCTAACATTCTAAATTTTAAAAATTCTGTTTTTTTCTCACCCAAAAGTTCCAAAAAAGTGCCATTTTTGATTTTGCAAATCACCGTGTCCATGTCCTCTTCGACACGAAAATTGAAGTCACCAAACCAGAAGGCGGCTCTGAAAAATGGGAGAAAATGCCGATTTTTAGGATTTCTAATTTTAAAGATTTTTAATTTTTAAGGTATTCCAAGTTTCCAGATTTTCTTTTTTTCCAAAAAAAAAGAAAAAATTTCCCAAAGGATTTTGAATTTTTCAAAATTTTGAAAAATTGAAGATTCCCAATTTTCACGATTTCACGAACCCTTTCTTCGACTTTTCATCTTTGGGACTTGTTTTATGGGATTTTGAGTTTTTAGACTTCTAAAATTATGAGAATTTGCATTTTTTTGAATTCTCAACTTCAGAATTCAGAATTTTCAAAAATGTTAGCGGGTCTCGTAACGAAAATAGTTTCGGACTGAAATACGGCTTCTGGACAATGACAATTCATGAAAACAGGTGAGAAAACACTATTTCAGTCATTTCCAACCAAATTCCAGTAGTTTCCACCAATTTTCAGTACAAAAACATGCATTTCTGGGTATTTTGCCGCTTTTTACCAAAAATACCTCATTTTCACTAAAAATCGGTGGAAAATGCTGGAATTTGGTTGGAATCGATTGAAATTATGCCTTTTCACCCGTTTTCATCATAAAAAGTGCCAAAACCTTGTCCAGAAGCCGCATTTCAGTCAAAAACCATTTTCGTGGCGAGACCCAACAGGTGACTCGCCGCTGGGCGGCAATAATATAAGTGAGCCATTGTGGGGATTCTCAATCCCTGGCTAGGTTTTTTTTTTCAATCTTTTAATTTTTTCAGAGATTCTGAAAGTTCAAAGTGTTTTGGAATTCTTAATTTTTGATATTTCGACTTTTTGGCACCCAAATTCTATGAAATTCTGAAATTTTATTTTTTTTCATTTTCCAGGGTTCAAAAAATTCTTTGTTTTCATTTGTTTGATTCTGAACTTCAAAATTTGACAAATCATTTTTTTTAAGGATTCTGAAATTTTACGATTCTCTTTTTTTTTTAAATTCTTCACAAAAAAATTGTTTTTTCTTCAAGAATTTTCAATTTTCTAATCTTTTTTGAAATTTATAATTATTTTACCATTTATTTTGTAATATCAATTTTTTTGATTTAAAATTTTCCAAATTCAATATTTCTTTGAAATCTTGGAAGTCTTTCAAAATTTCAAAATTTTTTTAATTTTTCAAATTTTCCACTTCCGCCTTACCTGACACTCTTATCCTCGGGAAACGAGCATGTTCTGTTCGTGTGATACTGTTCGATTCGTTTCCGATAGTTCTCGGGTCCGTGCATGAAATGACTGTCGACGAACACGATTGAATACGGACTTGTCAGTTGGATCCGCACGCCGATTGAGCCCTTGTGACCCGTCAGACCGCCCATTGTGTTGCGCTCGAAACGGTAGTCGATGCGTTTTATCTAAAAAACTTGGGGAAATTTGGGGCAGAAAATGGATGAAAAGTGAATGAAAATTGGAGAAAAAATGGTCCAGATTGAAATTGAAAAATTCAAAAAAAATTCAAAAAAAATTTAAAAAAAATTTTTTTAAATTGTAATTCAAATTTTCAAATTTTTCAAAAATCGTGGAAAATCAAGTAATTTTCCACATTTTAGGCCAATTTTTTGAAAATTAAAAAGAATTGAAAAAATTTTTTTTTTCAAAGTGTTGATTTTTGAACTGATTTTTTTACTTTGTTGAAATTAATTTTCAAAATTTTCAAATTTGGTAAAAATCGTGGAAAATCATACAATTTTCTATATTTTTGAGCCAATTTTTACAAAAAAAATTTTTTTTTCTCTGGTAAATCGTTTATAGTCGAATTCGAGAACTCTATTCCAAACGAAGAGATTTTATAATCTAATTGAAAATGAAGGCACAAAAAGTGTGCGCGTCAATCTCCCCTTTGCGCAATTAGTTCAAAAAAATTAAGATCGAATTCGAGCAATTTTATAATCTAATCCGAATCGAATTCGATTTATACCAAAGAAGTGCCACTGCTCACTATTTCAACGCCCCCGGCGGCATGTGGAAGCATGCGTCGGTTGGCGCAGCCGGCAAGGTCCGCCGGCATCAACTGAGAGTCCGCTCGATCGGTTCCGTGCGAAATTTTCCAAAAAATATTTTCGAGTTCAAATCGAGCAATTTTGTAATCGAATTCGAGTAAATTTGAAATCGAATCCTAGCAATTTTCGAATCGTATTGCAGCAATTTTTTAATCGAATTGCAGTGTTTCAATCTAATCCTAGCAATTTTCGAGTAAAATTCGGCCTTGTTTGAAATGAATATTACTCAAATTAGATTTTAAAAACGTTCGAATTCGACTATAAACGATTTACCAGAGTTGGGAATTTTAAAAAATTACAAAAAAAAATTTGTTCAATATTTTTTTTTCAAAATTTTGATTTATTATTTGATTTTTGAACTGATTTTTATTTTTTTTTATTTTCAAAACAATTTTTTATCACTTCTTATCACTAACCTGTCCAATCAACTGTTTTCTCGCGTAGATCAACACCTGATTCGTCGCCTGCCAGTTCTTCGCCACCAGCACCATTCGACCGTTCATCCAGTCCTAGAAAATTGAAATTTGCATTGGAAATTTATGAAATTGGCGCTTAGGATATCTCGCAGCGAAAACTACAGTAACACTTGCGCTTTTCAGTGATTTTCGTATAAATTGTTGTCATAAAACACGAACAATGCAATAATTTTCACGAAAATCATTGATAAATGCAAATCTTACTGTAGCTTTTGCTGCGAGATATCCTACGCGCCAATTTGAAATTTTTTTGATTTTTCAGAATTAAAACATTATCGGTTTCCTGGGAAATCGATTTTAAATTCAAATTTTTAAAATTCGTTCAAAAAATTGATTTTTTCAATTTTTCAAAAAATCAAAAATAGATTCTGTTCAAAATATTTCAAAAAAGCGCCAATTTGAAATTTCCAATTTCTGACAAAATTTTCAAAAAACTGAAGCTTTCCAATAGAGCGCATTTGCTTTTTCCGAAATTTCACATTTTTCTGAATTTTTTTAAAATTCAGTCATTTTTTCCAATTCTCAATAGAGCGCATTTGTAAACAATTTTTTAAAAAACGTATTTTAAAAACGAAAATCAGTAAATAAAAAATTTTTCAAAAATCAAGAGTCAATAATTCAATTTTTAACCTAAATGGTTTTTTTTAATTTTTAAAAAGTTTTGAATTTCTAAAATCTAAGAAAAATCAGTTTTTTCACATTTTCTTATTTCTCAATAGGGCGCATTTTTTAACAATTAAAAAAAAACAATTTTTTAAAACAAAAATCAATCAATAAAAAAATGACCTGAAATTTTTTTTTATTTCAATTTTTAGCCACAATTTTTTAAAACCCCCCCCCCCCCAAAAAATCATAATTTTTTTCTCATTCTCAATAGAGCACCCTTGCACATCATACCTGAATACCTTGTGCCCACGTGACCATGGCCCCTCCGATGGTCTCTGCGTGGGCCACTTCCTGAAGTCCAATGGCCATCAGATGAGTGTTATCATCCAAGATTCCTGATAACAAATTGTTGATAGCCACTGGATCCGACGGCTTCATCGCCACGTTGTACGTGATTGCCAGTATTTTCCAATCCATTTTAGGGAAGCTGAAAATTGGAGGGAAATTTGAAAATTTACAAAAAAAAAGGTAAAAAATTGGAGTTTGCATTCAAAAATTCAAATTGGCGGGTAGGATATCTCGCAGCGAAAACTACAGTAAGATTTGCAGTTTTCAATCAATTTTTGGCTAGAAATCACTAAAAACTGCAAATCTTACTGTAGTTTTCGCTGTGAGATATCCTACCCGCCAATTTGAAATTTTCCTCCAATTCTCCCCTTTTTTTTCTGATTTTTTCAAATTTCCCTCCATTTTCATTTATTTTTCTTCAGACCGAACCCCCAATAGAATAGTGACGATTGGACCAAATAATGAGAAGATTGTGAGGGAAAAACGAAATTTTCAACTGATAAAAAATGCGAATCACTTGGGTGATAATCGTGTTAACGGGATGCTGTTTTCCGGGAAGTAACAGTTTCAATAAGGATAGGTAAGTGTGCTCTATGGAGAGAGTTTTGGAGGGAATTTGCGTTTTTGAAAAATTTTTTAGAAATTTTCAAAAATATGTTTGAAGATTAACAGAAATTTGGTGAAATTCTACAAATTTTTAAAATTATTCCAAAATTTTTGAAATTGAAATAAATTCATAGTAAAAAAAAAATTTAATTTGAAAAAATGTTTTTTTTTTAAATTAATTTTTTTATTAAAAACCTAATTTCAGAAAGAAATTTCTGAGTTGCATATTTCAATTTTTGAGTTGCAACGGCAATATTGATTTTTCTAAAATTAACAAAAAGTTGTCAATTTCCCGGAAAATCCATCTCAATTTCAAATTTTTAAAATTTGTTCAAAATATTGATTTTTTTTTCCATTTTCTAAAATAAAAACATTTCCGTTCAAAATTCTGTTCGAAATATTTGAAAAATTTGAAAAGCGCCAAATTCAAATTTCCAATATTTAGTAAACATTTTCAGTAAGATTTGCAATTGGCGCCAATTTCAAAAAATTTTTTGAAATTTTTATTGATTTTTTTCTTCAAAATGAAAAAAAGTTCGAAATTTTTCTTTTCGAAAAAAAAATCAATTTTTTGAAATTTTAATTTTTTTTAACTTTGATGGAGCGCATTTGCTGAAAACGCAGAAAATTGAAAAAACTAGAAAAATGGAAAAAATATTTTTTTTTGAATTTGAAAAAAACATTTCAATAGAGTGCATTTGATTTCAAAAAAAAAATCGATTTTTGTAAAAATCTTGATATTTCGCTAGAGCGCACTTGCTTCAAATTCCCTAAAAAATGGAAAAAGTCTAATAGAGCGAACATACAAAAATTGGATTTTGCATTTTCTAGAACATTTTTTACAAGGTTCCATGGAGCGTATTTGCATTAAAATTGAATTTTCAAAATTTTTACAAAAAAAGGATGAAGTTCAATAGAGCGTATTATTGCCGTCCCGCGGCGAGTCACCTGGTGGGTCTCGCCGCGAAAATGGTTTCTGGCTGAAATACGGCTTCTGGACAAGGTTTTGACACTTTTTCTGATAAAAACGGGTAAGATGACGTGATTTCAATCATTTTCAACCAAATTCCAGCAGTTTCCACCAATTTTCAGTACAAAAACATGAATTTCTGGGTATTTTGCCGCTGTTTACCAAAAACACCTAATTTTCATTGAAAATCAGTGGAAACTGCTGAAACTTGGCTGGAAATGATGGAATTTATGTCATTTTACCCGTTTTCATAAAAAAAAGTGCCAAAACCTTGTCCAGAAGCCGTATTTCAGCCAGAAACCATTTTCGTGGCGAGACCCATCAGGTGACTCGCCGCGGGACGGCAGTAATATTTGCAAAATTTTTTGAAAAATAAAAATTGAAATTTTCAAAAAAAAAGGATCAAAAATAAAAAAATAAAAAAATTGAAATTTTCAAAAAAATATTTAAAATAAAAAAAATGAAAATTCTAAAAATTCCCAAAAAATTTTAAAGTTCAATAGAGCACACTTCCATTTTTTTCAAAAATTTCAAAAATTGCAAATTTTAAATTTTCAAAAAAAATTTCCATCTGTTAGAAACATAAAAAATGGCAACATTTCCAGTTAGATAACAACATAAAAACCAAATCGAGACAAAAATGGGGGCAATTTTTGAAAAATTCATTTTCTTGTCATTTTCCCTCTAAAATGTGTGTTTGTTATTATGAAAACGAGAAAACCAAGAAAAAGAATATGAAAAAGCTGGTCACAGGGGGAAATTCAGCAAAAATAGAGGAAAAATGGGGGGAAAATGGGGAAAAATGGGTAAAAATTCAAAGAAATTCAGGATGCCAGCTGAAATGTGCAATTTTGGTGTGGAATAAAAAGTAATAAAACAGCAACGAATTCGGGGGTAAAAATGAGGGAAATTTCATGGGAAAAAGGGGGAAAATCAAATTATCGATTGATTTGGAGGCAAAAAATTATAGGAAATTCATGGGAAAAACGGTGAATTTTGTAGAAATAATGACGAGAAACCCGCAAAAAAGGACAGAGAGAAGGGGAAGAAGGATGGCTAGAAACTATACAGAATGGACATTTTGGGCAGGGAAATTAGTGGGAAAAGGAGTGAAAACAGGGAATTTTGGATGGTTTGGAGGGTATTCTAGTTAAAAATCCAGGGAAAATCCGTTTTTTCAAAGAAAAAAATTTTTTTTTTTGAAAATTTGAAAATCTAGAAAAATTTAGAAAAAATCCAAGAAAACCCAATTTTTCCAGATTGTTTTTTTGAAAATTTTCAAAAATCCGCCAGGATTTATAGAAATTTGGGAATTTTTGAAAAAATTTGAGAAATTTAGAAAAAACTAGAAAAAATCTATTTTTCTAGGATTTTTCTAGAAATTCAGAAAAAATCCGCCAAAAATGATAAAATTTTGGGATTTTGAAAAAATTTTTCAAATTTTTCAAATTCGCCAGAAATAAAGAAAAATTGCATTTTTCTCCGGAAAAGTTTTTAAAAATTTAGAAAAATTCCAGAAAAATAAAAAAAAACTGGTTATTTTTAAAAAAATTTTTAAATTTCCAAAAATTAAATTTTCCTGCTACAAATCCAGAAAAATCGTATTTTTCTTCGGAAAAAATCTCAAAAATTCAAAGAAATTCTTTTTTTTTTTGGCGAAAACATGTAAAAATCGTGATTTTTCCAAAAAATTCCAATTTCCAGCTTCAAATTACTAGAAAACGCTAGAAAATCTAGGAAAACTTCCAATTTCGTTCCAGCCTCCAAAAGACCCTGTTATCACTCGTTTATCACTAAATCCTCATCACTTGGCTCCTCTCCTCAATCGTTTCCTGGCCGGTGGCGGTGATTTTGATGTCGAAGGACCGCCCGTCGGCTCATCATCGTCCTGATCCGTCGTCAGCACTGCTTCCAACAGCTCGTTCGCCAGCTCATGTCTCGATTTCTTCAGATTTATCCAGTCTTGGGTCTTGATAACGACTCGGTGATGGGTCATCAGGAATCTGATAACGGCCTGCTTCAAATAATCAGCTGTGTACGTGTCCGAGAACATTGCAATGTTCGTCACGTTTTTCAAACTGATCGTTTGGGCGATAAGACGTTCACATTGGTCCTTCAGCATCAGCACTTCGTATTTGTCAGCTGCAAAATGGGGAAAATTAGGAAAGAAATTGAAAAAAAATTCAGGGAACCCTAAATTTTTAGAAACTTTTAAAAATTTTAATTTGAAACCAATTTTTAAAAAAACTCAATTGAAAAAATCAAGAATCATTGCAAAAATATTAAAAAATCCACATTTTCAGAATTTTATGAAATTTGAAAAAAACATTTTTTTGACCAAAATTGGATAAATTTTTCTGAAATTTCAAATGAATTTTTAGAAAAACGAGATTTTTTTAAATTTCAAAAATCAACGATTTTTTAAATGAGAGTTGTCTCATTTTTATTCAGGAAAGCCCTACTTTTCCCTTTTTCTTAAAATTGTAATTCCCAAGGTTTTCCCTATTTTTATGACAAAATTGCAGCATTTTTCCAGGGATTAATTTTCAATTTTACCAAAAACCAATTATGTAGTTTTTTATTTCAATTTTTGTAAAAAATCAACAAAAACAAGTATACATTTCAGAAATTCTGATAATCGGAAAAAATCAAAAAAATGAATATAAATGAATTGTCCAAAAATCCCAGTTTTCCAAAAATAAGAAAATCTATTTTTTTTTTTGAAAATTTATAATTATTCCACTGAAAAATTTCTTATTTTACAAATAAATCCAGTAATTAAAAAAAAACGAGAAAATTTGAATTTAAAATTTTCTTTTCGTTCAAACTTTTGAAAATTTAGGAAAAATCCCAAATTTTCAAAATTTTGATTTTTCACAAAATCAGATTTACCATTTTTTCAAAATTAAAAAAAAATCCCCAGAATCCTACAAAAATCAATTTTTTTAAAACCCCCAAAAAACGGTAAATCACTAACCAATAGCCAAAATCTCATCAATATTGCCCTGCTGCTCCAACTGTTCCGTGGCTCCCGTGTACATAAACTCAACCATGGCCCTGACCGAATCGTACTTGGCGTCCTCAATGTGGATCTCTCCCCGCTGCGCTTCGATCATCGACGGCGACGAGAACATTGATTTGAAGACGGGCGAGTTCTGTCCGAGAATGCACCGATGGGCCTTGATGTACTTGTTGCCGACGTGAATGACACAGTCCGTGAACAGCTCCTCCTCCCACATACTGCGGTTGTTGGTCCGGACGACGACTTCTGGCAGGTCTTCTGGATCTTCGCACGGAGCATCTTCTTCGACGGGCTCCACGGAGATCTTGGAGCCCGGCGGGAAGTATTCCACTTCGCAGATCAGGAACAACGTGCCGTCGGATCGGAGGGCACCGGTCATCTTTTCACGGGTCACTTGGAACTTTCCGCGGCCTTGCTGATTCGTAAAGTCTTTCGTGTCACGGCACACACTGACTCGTTGGTTGTTGGCGTCGAGGGCGTAGATTTGGAATTCTGTCATGATGGGTTCTTCGCCGCGCTGAAAATAGAAAAAAAATGAACAATTTGCAGAAAAATCATACAAAAATCAATTTTTAAATTGATACATTTTAAAAATAAAAATAATTATGATTTTCATTGGGAAATTTAAAATTTTTCAATTTTTATCAAGGAATTTTTTAAAAATAGAGCCGAAATTGTAAAAATTAATTTTTTCAGAATTTAAAAATTTTTTTTAATATTTTGAAAATGTGAAATTTACATTTTTGAAATGTCATTGATTTTTCGAAAATTCACAAGAATTTATTTATTTTTTTTTCAATTACATGAAAAAATTCAAAAAATTTTCATTTTTCGAGAGGATTTTTGTAAAAATGGCTAAAAATCTAGAAAAAAACGAGAAAATTTTTAGAAGAAAAAAAAAATTTTAATAAAAATTTTTTTTTGTTTGGATTTTCAATTCTCTCGATTTTCATCTTATCAATCTTTGGATTAGAAAAATAAATTGTTTATTTTGAAATTATTTTGAAACAGAACTTCCAATTTTTGTGACTTTTCTCAATTTTTTATTTCGGAAAAATTTTTTTGATTTTTTTTTCAATGAAATTTTCTTATTTTTAACTTTAGAAATTCTAGAAAAATCCAAAATTTTTCTAAAAATAAAAAATAAATAACCCACCGCTAATCCGACTTGTCTCAAAAAGAAGGACACATTATTAGCGTCTTCCTCTCGTTTTCCATTCGGATACACGTGCAATTCCCAGCAGACAGTGGGCGCTTCTGGAACACTGAACATTCTGGATATGAGATTGGAGCCGTTTTTGACGAGTTTCATGAGTTTCTCGAATTGTTCGATTTTCCATTCGAGTTTTGTGGAGAGGGCTGTGACACGGGTGGCTTGTTTCGAGACGACTTCTAGACGGCGGGGTTGTGGAGGTAGGTCGTCGGCTGGAAAATGGGAAAAATTGGGTTATTGATTTTTTATGAAATTTTACATGGCTAGAGAAATTTTTGAAAAAAGAAAATGATGATAAAAAACTTTTTTTTTTATTTTTATTTTAAATTTCGATGAAAAAATTAATTCATTATTTTTTTATTCGAAATAATTTTTTTTTAGAATTTTCATTTATCACTTCTGATCTATTTTCTCATCAAAAAATTCTTTTATGTTTTTTTGTGTTTTTTGAAAATTTTTAAAGATAATTTTTTAATTTGTAATTTTTTTAAAAATTAAATTTTGATGAAAAAAATTTATTTATCATTTTTCGTAATCAAAATATTGTTTTAGAATGTTAATTTATCATTTTAGGTCAATTTTTCTCAATTTTGAATTTTTTGAAAATTTCTTTCATCAAAATTAATTTTTTTTTCAATTTTTATTCATCTATTTGGGTCTTTTTTTCCTTAAAATTTTTTTCAATAAAAAATGGTTTTTTCCCACTTTTTATCATTTCCCGGTCCCAAAAATAGCCAAAAACCCCCATTTCCCTTACATTTCTTCGGAAACCAACCTCTGGAAGACAAACTTCGATTCAAATCGACTGAAGGCCACGAACTACGTGACGTCATGCTGTATTTGGGCGGATTTTCGAGTAATCGGTGGCGCAAAAATGATGAATAGTCGGGTCAACCTGGAAAATGTGGAAATTATTGAGAAAAATTGGGAAAATCCAAGAAAAATGAGGAAAAACGAGGAAAAATGAGCGAAAACTGGGATTTTCAGTGGAAAACAGTGAAAAATCTGAAAAAAAAATCAGAAAAAATAAGAAGAAAACGAGAAAAAATCCGTTTAAATTGAAAAAATAACGAGAAAAAACATTGATTTTCGAAATTGGAATTGTTGGATTTTCGAAAATGATGAAATTTTTCGAAAATTAGTGGAACTTTCGAAAAATTGAAAAAATACCAGAAAAATTAGGGGAAACAGACCAATTTTTTAGAAAAATTACGGCTAATCACTGATTTCTTATCAATTTGCCAGCAGGAGCTCCAATTTCCCTTAAAAACTCAATTTTTCGGGAAAATTTGATAAGAACCTGGAAAATCGTGGAAAATCGTTAATTTTACATCGGATTCATTGAAAATCACAAATTTCTCATCAATTTATCACTGATAAGCGCAATTTTATAGCTTATCAATTTCCTGGAGCATTTTATTTCAGAAAATTTGGGAAAAAAGTGGAAATTTCAGGGGAAAACCCTAAAATATCAATTTTTGCATGATTTGTAGCCATTTTTTTTATCAATTTGTGATAAGATCACCCCGAAACTTAAAAAATCGATAATTCGTTCAGGGAATTGGCCGTGGGAACACAAATAATAGCTGTCGGAAAAAGGGGCGTGGCTATTGATTTTCGTCTCGCGACGTAATTCTTGTTTGAATTGGCGGGTACCGTAACCCGCATGCCTGCACATCTTACTACGACACTCCGCAGCGCTCGGTTTAGCCGCACGCAAAATTTGAATTTTATTTTCGAAAGTCCCAACCATAATGGTTTTTGATCTCATTTTTTGTGTTTTTTACCGTTTTTTGTGATTTTTGCCGGGAAAAATCGATAAATGCGCCATTTTCGAGGGTTTTTCGTGCTATTTTGTGTAGTTTGAACCTGTGTTTCCCTGAACTTTCGACCAAAACGCTGTTTTTCAAATTTCAATGTTTAAAAAATCTTCCGTGAAATTCCTTCTTGGTTTTTGCAGGTTTTTATTGATTTTCATGAATGAATGAGCGATGGGGCCTGAAATTAACATGTTTTCATTGATTTTCGGGCGTTTTTATTCGTTTCCATGGTGAAATTGGGGGTTTTATTGCCATTTTTGGAAAAATTGGATTTTATGGGAATATTTGGGAAAATTTAATTTTCAAACAGATTTTCAGGTAAAAAGATTCTGGGACAACAGTTTCTCGCCTTTTTTGCAAGAGAAAAACCAGATATGGGAAATTCCCCGGAAAAATTGCCCATTCTATTTTTTTCTGTGCGGAAATACGGTACTAATGGGAATTTCGTTAATTTTGTACAGTTTTCAGTGAAAACAATCTTTATAAGCAAAATTTGCCCACAGAAAATAGAAAATTACCTCTTTTTCCCTTTTTTCTTCAGATTTTTGCATTCTTTCGGGTTTTTCTCAACATTTTCCGTTTTTGTCCCAAAAATATTCAAAACCACTGTTATTTCCATTCAGAATGGACTCGCATTGCTCTTATTTTCCTAAATTTTCTTAAAAAATCGAAAATTTTCCAACTCCAACGAATTTTACTGGAAAATGTTTAGTTTTTCTTCTGATTTTTGTAATTTTCCTGCAGTTTTCTTGCATAGAAGAGCCAAAACAAGCTGAAATCTCAGAAAAATACTGCCTTTTTCCAGGAAAAACTTATTTTCCATGAAATCTGCAAGAATCCTGGTTTTTACCAGATTTTCCAAAGTTTTCCGCTATTTTCCTTTAGTTTTCCTGCATAAGAGAGTCAAAACAAGCGGAAACCCAAAAACCATAAATTTCTCTTTGAAAAATCCTGAATTTTCCAAAAAAAAACCGCTAGCCAGCAAGCCATAAACCATAAAAATGAACTTTTCTCGATTTTCACCGCATTTTCCCTCTTTCCCTTCAAAATTTCCCATCAAAATCCACTTTTGCAGGTATGGCCACCCTAGGAGGGCCACCGCAAGCCGATGCCGCGCCGCCTCTCCTCCCAGACTCTGCGCTGGAGGAGAAGTCGCGGAAATGGAAGCAGCTTCAAGGAAAACGATACGCCGAGAAGAAGAAGTTTGGGATTGCCGACTCGCAAAAGGAGGAGATGCCGCCGGAGCACGTGCGAAAGGTGATCAGGGACCACGGAGACATGACGTCGCGAAAGTACCGTCACGACAAGCGTGTCTACCTGGGAGCACTCAAGTACATGCCGCACGCAGTGCTGAAGCTTCTGGAGAACATGCCGATGCCGTGGGAGCAGATTCGTGATGTCAAGGTGCTTTATCATATCACCGGAGCTATCACCTTCGTCAACGACATTCCACGAGTCATTGAGCCGGTTTACATGGCTCAGTGGGGAACAATGTGGATTATGATGAGACGAGAGAAGAGAGATCGCCGGCATTTCAAAAGAATGCGATTCCCGCCGTTTGACGATGAGGAGCCGCCGTTGGATTATGCTGACAACATTCTCGACGTGGAGCCGTTGGAGCCGATTCAGATGGAGTTGGACACGGAGGAAGACGGCGCCGTCGCTGAGTGGTTCTACGATCATAAGCCACTGTCGACGACCCGATTTGTCAATGGACCGACTTATAGAAAGTGGGCATTCAGCATTCCGCAAATGTCGACGCTTTATCGATTGGCTAATCAGTTGCTGACGGATTTGGTTGATGATAACTATTTTTATCTTTTTGATATGAAGAGTTTCTTCACAGCCAAGGCGCTGAATGTCGCGATTCCGGGAGGTCCAAAGTTTGAGCCGTTGGTCAAGGATATGCATACGTGAGTGACAAAAATGAGATGGAAATGTCAAAAATCGAGATTTTGGAGTTTTCCAAATTTTCTAAAGCTCGAATTCTTCAGATTTTAGTTGAAATATTGAAAATCGATTTTTTCCGAAAGTTGAAAATTTCACAAAATATTTGAATCCTTTTTTAGCGAATTTTCGTCAGAAATTTCAAATTTATTATTTTTTTTCTATATTTTTTCAAGCTCAAATTTCTCGGATTCCAGTAGGAAAATTAAAAATTGATTTTTTTCAAGTTGAAAAATTCACAAAAAAAAATTTGAGCTCTTTTTAGAGAATTTTCATAAGAAATTTCGAATTTTCTGATTTTTCCAAATTTTTCAAAGCTCAAATTCCTTAGATTTCAGTTGAAATGTTGAAAACCGATTTTTCCAAAAGTTAAAAAATTCAAAAAATTTTTTAAAGCTATTTTTAGTGAATTTTGATGGATAATCAAAAATTTTTGGATTTTCCCTTATTTTTTGAAGCTCAAATCCCCAATTCCCCTTATCATTCCCCTTATCACCCGAGGTATAAGAAGGCGGCTAGCCCTTAATTCCGGCTATTCGTTGATAAATCCTCGAAAACCAATGGACCAAAAGCGATATTCCGCCTCATGAACAGATCCATCGATTCCACCGAACGATTAGGTCTACTTGAAAGGCGTACATTTGAAAATGAGAAGGGGAATTGGGAAAATTGAAGAGAACTCTCAATTTTTGTTTAAAAATCACTGAAAATGGCCAAAAATTAATAAAAATGGATAGAAAATTACGAAAAACACAATTTTTCTCTCAAATTTCCACAGAAAAACGGGGAAATCACCTTATCAGTCTCTTATCAGTGATATCTTTCAGTGACGAGGACTGGAACGAGTTCAACGACATCAACAAGGTGATCATCCGTGCTCCGATCCGTACCGAATACCGCATCGCGTTCCCGTTCATGTACAACAACCTTATCAGTTCGCTGCCGGTCCAAGTCTCCTGGTATCACACGCCATCAGTCGTTTTCATCAAAACCGAAGATCCGGATCTGCCGGCGTTCTACTACGATCCGCTTATCAATCCGATTGTTGTCAGCAATTTGAAGCCAGTGAGTTATCAGGGCTGCTCTTATCACCTTATCACTAATGCGAATATAATAAGCGGAACGTTACAAGTTTACAATGTGTTCAGCAGCCGAAATTCGCGAAATAAACTCCCTGAAAGGCGAGAAATCAGCTGATTGCTGGCTGATATCTAGATTTTTAACTTGGAGACAATCTCTTATCACTTCTTATCATTCCAGACCGAGGAGAACCTTCCAGAAGGAGAAGAAGACGACGAGTGGACACTTCCAGAAGAGGTCCGTCCGATTTTCGAAGACGTTCCGCTGTACTCGGACAACACCGCTAATGGATTGGCGCTGCTCTGGGCTCCGAGACCGTTCAATTTGAGATCTGGCAGGACCAGAAGAGCTGTCGACGTGCCGTTGGTCAAGTCGTGGTACAGAGAGCACTGTCCGGCAGGTTTGTGTGGGGGGAAGTGGGAAAATTCAAGAAAAACTGTGGAAATCTAGGAAAGTTGAGGTATTTTCAAGGAAAACGCTTGAAAATTGCGAATTTGCCATTATGAGAATGACAAAAATGGGGAAAAAAACGGAAAAACTGATTTCCAATACAAAATTCCAAAATTTTCGCCTTTTTCCTGATTTTTATTCGAAAATTATGGAAAATTCCATTATTTTCAATAACAATCTGCGATTTTTCATTGTTTTTCATCTAAACCCTGAATATTTGACAAAATCTTGTAAAAAAAAACGGTTTTCCTCAATTCTGAAGCGATTTTCGTCAGTAAATTTGATCAATTTGTCTGATTTTTAACGATTCTCATGAAAATCCAAGAAAAACGGGGGAAATCTAGGCAAATTGAGGTGTTTCCATCGAAAATGTGTGAAAATAGCGAGTTTTCCATTTCAAAAATGACCAAAATAGGAGAAAAATGGGATTTAGTGAAGTTTTACAGTAAAAATCGAGAAAACTGTGATTTCCAATGCAAAAGTCCAGAATTCTTGCGTTTTTCTTGTTCTTTTCAATGAAAATAATAAAACTTAGCGATTTTTCGTCATTTCCCACCCAAATTCTGATTTTTTTCGAAAATCCTGTGAAAATACGATTTCCGAAGCTATTCCATAGGGTTTTCCCGGAAAATTCTATTAATTTGTACGATTTTCAACGATTCTCAGAAAAATCCAAGAGAAACGGGAAAATTCTAAAAAAATTGAGAAGTTTTCATGGAAAAAGTGTGAAAATTGCGAATTTGCCATTTCGAAAATGACGAAAATAGGAGAAAAATGGGATTTTCGTGAATTTTTACAGAAAAAATCGAGAAAACTGTGATTTCCAATGCAAAATTCAAGAATTCTCGCGTTATCCCTGATTTTTGTTCGAAAATCCCATTATTTTCTATGAAAACGCTGAAATTTTGAGATTTTTCGTTATTTTTTATCTAAATTCTGAATTTTCTTCAGAAATCCTGTAAAAATACGATTTTCCTCAATTCCAAAGCGATTTTCGTTATAAAATTCTATCAATTTATAAGATTTTCCAAGTTTTCTCAAGTTATCCCTCAATTTTGCAGGAATGCCAGTGAAAGTGCGTGTCTCGTACCAGAAACTGCTCAAAGTGTTCGTTCTGAACGCACTGAAACATCGTCCGCCGAAGCCGCAGAAGCGTCGTTACCTGTTCCGCTCGTTCAAGGCCACCAAGTTCTTCCAGACGACCACACTGGATTGGGTCGAAGCGGGACTTCAAGTGCTCCGTCAGGGATACAACATGTTGAATCTGCTGATCCACCGAAAGAACTTGAACTATCTGCATTTGGACTACAACTTCAATCTGAAGCCAGTCAAGACACTGACGACGAAGGAGAGAAAGAAGTCGCGATTCGGAAACGCGTTCCATTTGTGCAGAGAGATTCTGCGTTTGACGAAGCTCGTCGTGGATGCTCACGTGCAGTATCGGCTGAACAATGTGGATGCTTATCAGTTGGCTGATGGTCTACAGTACATCTTTGCACACGTTGGACAGCTTACTGGAATGTACAGATACAAGTATAAGCTTATGAGACAGGTTGGTCGATTTTTTTGATGATTTTTTCAGATTTTCAGCAATTTCATGAGATCAGATATTCAAATTCTATGTAAATGGACAATTTTCAATTGAAAAAGTTTGAAAATTGAAGAAAACAATTATTCAGCGAATTTCTGATTTTTTGGGGGATTTCGCTGATTTCTCCAGATTTTTAGCATTTTGTTAAAATCAGGTATTCAAATTTCATGAGAATAGACGATTTTTAATTTGAAAATTTTGAAAATTAGAAGAAAAAAAAATAATTTGCGAATTCCTGATTTTTCGAGAATTTTCGCAGATTTCTTCCTAATTTTTTGCAATTTTTCAAGATCAGGAAGAATTCAATTTCCACGGAAATTGACAATTTTATAATTGAAAAAAAATTGAAAATTAAATAAAACATTCATTTGGCGAATTTCTGATTTTCTTCTAATTTTTGTGAATTTTCCAGTATTTTGAAGAGTTTCCCTTTTTTTTCTGGATTTTCCTGTAATTTTCTGTGAAATGTTGATTTTTTCATTTTTATTCCAATTCCCTCAATTCCAAAAATCAATTTTGCAGGTTCGAATGTGCAAAGATCTCAAACATCTGATCTACTACCGCTTCAACACGGGCCCCGTCGGAAAAGGACCAGGATGCGGATTCTGGGCCCCGGGATGGCGTGTCTGGCTGTTCTTCCTGCGAGGAATCACTCCGCTTCTCGAGAGATGGCTTGGCAACTTGTTGTCGAGACAATTCGAGGGAAGACATTCCAAGGGAGTCGCCAAGACGGTCACCAAGCAGAGAGTCGAGTCGCATTTCGATTTGGAGCTTCGGTTAGTCAAGGGGAAATCAGAAAATGGGCAAAAAACTAGGAATCTACAGAAAAATCCTGAAAAACAGCGATTTTGAGCTGATTTTCATCGTTTCTAGCTGTAAAACCCTGAAAAACCCAAATTTTTCTTGGAAATTCTCATGAAATAGCCAAAATTGAGTTAAATTTTCCAGAAAACCCCAAAATTTATTAGTAAAAGATCCCTTGTTGAAAAATGAGGCCAAAATCTAGGAATTTACAGGGAAATCCTAAAAAATTGCAATTTTGAGCTGATTTTCATCATTTTAAGCTGTAAAATTGCACAAAATCCTGAAAAACCCAACTTTTTCCTGAAAATTTCATAAAAAATCGATTTCCAGGCTTGATTTTTAAAAAAATATCTGAAAAAATCGCCAGTTTTTTTTTTAATTTTCCTAAAAATCAAAGAAAAAGAACCTTTGATCACTGCTTATCACCCTTATCATTCAAGCAGAAATTCCCTGTAAACCACGAAATTTCCCCAAGGTTCCAGTAAAAATCCTTGAACTTTGAATATTCTAGCTCTAACTGATAACTTATCTGATAACCCCTTATCACCCTTATCTTTCCAGCGCCGCCGTAATGCACGACATTCTCGACATGATGCCGGACGGAATCAAACAGAACAAGGCTCGCGTCATCCTCCAACATCTCTCGGAAGCGTGGCGCTGCTGGAAAGCCAACATTCCGTGGAAGGTGCCGGGACTGCCGACGCCAGTGGAGAACATGATTCTGCGCTACGTGAAGGCCAAGGCGGACTGGTGGACCAACTCGGCGCATTACAACAGGGAAAGAGTGAGAAGAGGAGCAACGGTGGATAAGACGGTGTGCAAGAAGAATCTGGGAAGACTGACGAGGTTGTACCTGAAGAGTGAGCAGGAGAGACAGCACAACTACCTCAAGGACGGACCGTACATCTCCGCGGAAGAAGCTGTCGCTATCTACACGACGACTGTTCATTGGCTGGAGTCACGGCGATTCTCTCCGATCCCATTCCCGCCGCTTTCCTACAAACACGACACAAAACTGTTGATTTTGGCGTTGGAACGGCTCAAGGAAAGCTATTCGGTGAAGAATCGGCTGAATCAGAGTCAGAGAGAAGAGTTGGCGCTGATAGAGCAGGCTTATGATAACCCGCACGAGGCGTTATCACGTATCAAGAGACACATGTTGACGCAGCGTGCTTTCAAGGAGGTCGGCATCGAATTTATGGATCTTTACACTCATCTGATTCCCGTTTACGATATAGAACCGCTTGAGAAGGTCACTGACGCGTATCTGGATCAGTACCTGTGGTATGAGGCTGATAAGAGAAGGTTGTTCCCGGCGTGGGTCAAGCCTGGTGATACGGAACCGCCGCCGTTGCTCACTTACAAGTGGTGCCAGGGATTGAACAATCTGCAGGATGTTTGGGAGACGAGTGAAGGGGAGTGCAATGTGATAATGGAGACGAAGTTGGAGAAGATTGCCGAGAAGATGGATTTGACACTGCTGAACAGACTGTTGAGACTGATTGTTGATCACAATATCGCTGATTACATGACGAGCAAGAACAATGTTCTTATCAACTACAAGGATATGAACCACACGAACTCGTTCGGTATCATTCGCGGTCTTCAGTTCGCCTCGTTCATTGTTCAGTTCTACGGACTTGTCTTGGATCTTCTTGTTCTTGGACTTCGCAGAGCCTCGGAAATCGCGGGACCACCGCAGTGTCCCAATGAGTTCTTGCAGTTCCAGGACGTTGCCACTGAAATTGGACATCCGATTCGACTCTACTGCCGGTACATTGATCGGGTCTGGATCATGTTCAGATTCCAGGCCGATGAGGCGAGGGATCTGATTCAGAGGTATCTGACGGAACATCCGGATCCGAATAACGAGAATATCGTTGGTTATAACAATAAGAAGTGCTGGCCGAGAGACGCGCGGATGCGGTTGATGAAGCATGATGTCAATTTGGGCAGAGCCGTGTTTTGGGATATTAAGGTGAGGGTTGCAATGGAAAATTGACGAAAAATGGGTTTTATTGGGGGGTATTTTCAAAAATTTCATTAGAAAAGCAGATAAATTCAGAAAATTCTGGGATTTTAGTGGGAAATTGAGCAAAAATGAAGTTTTCTTGGATTTATTGAAAAATTTCATAGATAAAGCTGATAATTAGAGGAAAATAGGATTTCGCTGTCAATATCCCGGTTTGCTTAGGATATTCGAAGGAAATTTTGTAGAATATTGGATTTTCTTGACTAAATTTTCATTTTTATGGGATTCGTATGTAAAATTAGGGAGTTTTTTTTTTAAATTTGGATATTTTTAGAAAAAGTAAGACAATTTGCAAAAAAATGGGGAAAAAAGTGATTTTCCTTGTAAAAACACGATTTTGTATTTTCAAAAAAAAATTTTTCAAACAAAAATCCTTGTAAAATCCCTGAAAATCGCATTTGTAAAAATCAGGAAATTTTACAAAAATTGAAAAATACATTTTTCATAGAAAAATTGAGAAAACTAGCGAAAAATCAAGAAAACCATCGATTTTCACTGTAAAAGTTGTGTATTTTCTGAAAAATGTAGTAAAATTTGAGAAATTTCTTGGGGAAAACAATGGAAATATATCGTTGATGGCTGATAGCAAGCGAATTTTAAGCTTATCAGTGCTCTTATCACTAAAAATTGGGGGAAATCTTGAAATTTCAATTCCTATTTCTTACTTGATTGCCTTTTTTCAAATCTCCATAAAATTCCTTTAATTTTCCAGAACCGTCTTCCGCGCTCCATCACGACCGTCGAATGGGAGAACTCATTCGTGTCGGTGTACAGCAAGGACAACCCGAACATGCTCTTTGACATGTCCGGTTTCGAGTGCCGAATCCTGCCAAAGTGCCGAACGGCCAACGAGGAATTCGTTCATCGGGACGGCGTCTGGAATCTGCAGAACGAGGTGACGAAGGAACGGACGGCGCAGTGCTTCCTGAAGGTCGACGAGGAGTCGTTGTCCAAGTTCCACAACAGAATCCGTCAGATTCTGATGTCTTCTGGGTCGACGACGTTTACGAAGATTGTGAACAAGTGGAATACGGCGCTGATCGGACTGATGACCTACTTCCGAGAGGCCGTCGTTAACACTCAGGAGCTGTTGGATCTGCTGGTGAAGTGCGAGAACAAGATCCAGACGAGAATCAAGATTGGATTGAACTCAAAGATGCCGTCTCGATTCCCGCCAGTCGTCTTCTACACACCCAAGGAAATCGGAGGACTCGGAATGCTCTCAATGGGTCATGTGCTGATTCCACAGTCGGATCTTCGATGGATGCAACAGACGGAGGCTGGTGGAGTGACCCACTTCCGATCCGGAATGAGTCATGATGAAGATCAGCTGATTCCGAATCTCTATCGTTATATCCAGCCGTGGGAGGCCGAGTTTGTGGATTCGGTGCGTGTCTGGGCGGAATATGCGTTGAAGCGTCAGGAGGCGAACGCGCAGAACCGACGGTTGACTCTGGAGGATCTGGACGACTCGTGGGATCGGGGAATCCCTAGAATCAATACGCTGTTCCAAAAAGATCGTCACACACTCGCTTATGATAAGGGATGGAGAGTTCGAACCGAATTCAAGGCCTATCAGATTCTGAAGCAGAATCCGTTCTGGTGGACGCATCAACGACACGACGGAAAGCTGTGGAACTTGAACAACTACAGAACTGATATGATTCAGGCGTTGGGAGGAGTTGAGGGTATTCTGGAGCATACGCTGTTCAGGGTTAGTTGAAAAAAAGATCCTATTTTTAGGAAATTTGAAAAAATAACTGGTTTTACATGAAAAAAAGTTTGTTAATTTTCCAGTATTTTTAAATAGAAAATTCAACCTGAAAATTTCCTTTTTTTCTCATTAGAATCTTGGAAAAATTCTGAATTTTTGTTAGAAAATTTGGCAAAAAAAATTTATATCCAATTTTTGAAAAATTAGCTGGTTTTACATTTAAAAAAATGAGCTAACTTGTTAATTTTTCGTATCTTCAAAATTGGAATTCAAACTGAAAATTTACGTTATTTTCTATTAAAATTTTGGGTATAAAATTCTGAATTTTTAGTAGAAAATTATGAAAATTGATTTTTTTTTTCGGCTAAAAAAATTTATTTTCCCCAAAAAATTTTGCGTTTTTTGTTATTTTTCAGTGTATTTTTCTAAAATTCTAAAATGCTGCTTTTTTTTAATTGGGGGAAAACGTTGAGTTTAGCTAAAATTCCAGAGAAATTGTAACATAAAAACTGAAAATCTAATTTTTTTTAATCTCAATTTTTCGTTAAAATACCTTGTAAATTTGCTATTTTTCAGAATTGTTTTCTAAAAATTTAACATTTAGTAATGTTTTTTGTGAAAAATGAGTAAAATGTCGATTTTCCAGTTAGAAATCCATTTTTTTCAAATCTCAATTTTTCGTTGAAATACCCTGTAAATTTGATTTTTTTTGCCATTTCCTAATGTTTTTGTCAGGAAAATCGAAATTCCTGATAATCTTTATCATTTTTTCCAGGGAACCTACTTCCCAACGTGGGAAGGACTCTTCTGGGAGCGTGCCTCTGGATTCGAAGAATCGATGAAGTTCAAGAAGCTAACGAATGCCCAACGTTCCGGATTGAATCAGATTCCGAATCGTCGTTTCACTCTCTGGTGGTCCCCGACAATCAACCGTGCCAACGTCTACGTTGGATTCCAAGTCCAACTGGATCTCACAGGAATCTTCATGCACGGAAAGATCCCGACGCTGAAGATCTCGTTGATCCAGATCTTCCGAGCCCATTTGTGGCAGAAGATCCACGAGTCGGTGGTGATGGATCTGTGTCAGGTGTTCGATCAGGAGCTGGATGCGTTGGAGATTCAGACGGTCCAGAAGGAGACGATCCATCCGAGAAAGTCGTACAAGATGAACAGCTCGTGTGCCGATGTGTTGCTCTTTGCGCAGTACAAGTGGAATGTGTCGAGACCATCGTTGATGGCTGATAGCAAGTGAGTTTTGATAAGGAAAAGTGGGGAAATCAGTAAAATCCGAGAATTTTGAACTAAAAATCGCCATTTTGGGCTGATTTTGAGCTTATCGGCGATCTTATCACTGAAATCTATGATCTTGAAATTTGAAATTTGAGTTTAGATAAAGAAAAGTGAGAAAATCCCTAAAATCGTCATTTTTCGCAGTTTGCTAGTTTATCAGCGCTCATCACTAAAATCTGTGATCTTGAAATTTCAAATTCGAGTTTTGATATAGAAAAGTGGGAAAATCCCTAAAATCGGGAAATTTTGACATAAAAATCGTCAATTCTTTCATTTTTGAACTTATCAGCTCTCTTATCACGAAAATCTGTGAAAAATCTTGAAATTTTAATTCTGGTTTCTTATCACCCTTATCATTTATGTAGGCCCGGTTTGCACTAGACTCAGAGCTCCAAAAATCCCTTGTCACCCTCAGTGAAAAAACCACTGAAAATCGCCATTCTTGTCAATTTGAGCTTATCAGCGCTCTTATCATTAAAATTTACGAAAAATCTTGAAGTTTCAAATCTCATCTCTTATCGCCCTTATCACTCTCCAGAATCGATTTCCGCTAATCAAAAAGCTCCAAATATTCCTTTATCACCCTTATCACTCCCAAATCTTTCCAGAGACGTCATGGACAACACCACAACTCAAAAGTACTGGCTGGACGTGCAACTCCGCTGGGGAGACTACGATTCTCACGACGTGGAACGCTACGCGCGTGCCAAGTTCCTCGACTACACCACCGACAACATGTCCATCTACCCATCGCCAACCGGAGTCCTCATCGCCATCGACCTCGCCTACAACTTGTACTCTGCCTACGGAAACTGGTTCCCTGGAATGAAGCCGTTGATCCGACAGGCAATGGCCAAGATCATCAAGGCGAATCCGGCGTTCTACGTGCTGCGTGAGCGCATCCGCAAGGGACTCCAGCTCTACTCATCGGAGCCCACTGAGCCGTACTTGACAAGTCAGAACTATGGAGAGTTGTTCAGCAATCAGATCATCTGGTTTGTGGACGACACCAATGTGTACAGAGTCACGATTCACAAGACGTTCGAGGGAAATCTGACGACGAAGCCCATCAACGGAGCCATCTTCATCTTCAACCCGAGAACCGGCCAGCTCTTCCTGAAGATCATCCACACAAGTGTCTGGGCCGGTCAGAAGCGTCTTTCGCAGCTCGCGAAATGGAAAACCGCCGAAGAAGTCGCTGCGTTGATCAGATCCTTGCCAGTTGAAGAACAGCCCCGTCAGATCATTGTCACCCGAAAGGCCATGCTGGATCCACTAGAAGTGCATCTTCTCGACTTCCCCAACATTGTCATCAAGGGATCTGAGCTGATGCTGCCGTTCCAGGCGATTATGAAGGTCGAGAAGTTTGGAGACTTGATTCTGAAGGCCACTGAGCCGCAGATGGTGTTGTTCAACTTGTACGATGATTGGTTGAAGACGATTTCGAGTTATACGGCGTTCTCGAGGGTTGTGTTGATTATGAGAGGAATGCACATCAATCCCGATAAGACCAAGGTAAGAGTTTTTTGATTTTTAAATTAAAAAAACAATTGACTTTTTGTTTTTTTATTAAAAAATTTTTTTTTATTCGCACAAACTTTTCATTTTAAAAAATTTCACAATTTCAAAAAAATGAAAACAATTTTTTTATTGAAAAAAATGGATTTTTTGGAATATTTTAGGATAATTTAAATTAAATTTTTAAAAAATTAATTTTTTCTGATTTATTTTTCAAAATTGCACAAGTTTTTGTAAATGATATAAATTTTGCTGAAAAAACACAAATTTCCCATCTTTCCTGGAAAAAATTTTGGAAAATAGCAAAAATTGGAATTTAAAGAAATTTTTGAAAATCAGGAATTTTTAAAAATTTTCTTTAAAAAAAATAGAAATTTCAAATTTTCTAAAAATGAAGTAACTTTTTTAAAATCCTAAAAATTCTGAAGTTTTCTGAACAAATTCAAAATCAAAAAAAAATGGAATTGTCAACTTTTTTAGATGAAATTTTTCAATTCAAAAATGACTTTTGTGAAATCCTGAAGATTATAAAGTATTCTGAATGAATTCAAAATTCAAGAAAAATCTGATTTCCAAGGTTTTTGAAAATTGAACAAAAACATTCAAACATCCTATTTTCAATTCAAAATTCTCATTTCCCTCCTTTTTCCAGGTCATACTGAAGCCCGACAAAACCACAATCACTGAGCCCCATCATATCTGGCCGACGCTGTCCGACGACGATTGGATCAAGGTGGAGTTGGCGTTGAAGGACATGATTCTGGCCGACTACGGAAAGAAGAACAACGTGAACGTGGCGTCGTTGACGCAGTCCGAAGTCCGCGACATCATCCTCGGAATGGAGATCTCGGCGCCGAGTCAGCAACGGCAGCAGATTGCTGATATCGAGAAGCAGACGAAGGAGCAGAGTCAGGTGACGGCGACGACGACACGGACGGTGAACAAGCACGGAGACGAGATCATCACGGCGACGACGTCGAACTACGAGACGGCTTCGTTTGCGAGCAGGACCGAGTGGAGAGTCAGGGCGATCTCGTCGACGAATCTTCATCTCAGAACCCAGCACATCTACGTGAATTCCGATGACGTCAAGGACACGGGCTACACGTACATTCTGCCGAAGAACATTCTCAAAAAGTTCATCACCATCTCTGATCTTCGCACCCAGATCGCTGGCTTCATGTACGGAGTCTCGCCATCCGACAATCCGCAAGTCAAGGAGATTCGGTGTATCGTGTTGGTCCCACAAACGGGAAGTCACCAGCAGGTCAACCTGCCGACCCAACTGCCGGATCACGAGTTGTTGAGGGATTTCGAGCCGTTGGGATGGATGCACACGCAGCCGAACGAGCTGCCGCAACTATCTCCGCAGGATGTGACGACGCATGCGAAGGTGAGCTGAATTCAAAATTTTGGTTTTGAGAAAATGGGGTTTTAGTGAAAATTTTGAGAAACACATGGAAAAATCGTCAAAATTGAAGAAAAATGACGAAAAATTTAAAATTGAGAACAAAAATCAGCGAAAACGCTGGTTTTTCTGTGAAAATTCTAGAAAAAATGGCAAATTTTCACGGAAAACTAGAAAATTTCAAAAATCTGTTGTGAAAACTCGCGAAATTCTCAGTTTTCGTCATTTCCCTCTAAAAAATCTGTTTCTTTCGTTATCAGTTTATCAGTAGCCGAGAATTCCAAAAATCTACCGTGAATCAGAAAAAAATTTGAAATTCCAAGGAAAATGATGAAAAATTGAGAATTTTGCTGAAAATTCAAGAAAATGGGAATTTTTGAAAAAAAAATTCAAAAATTTATCTCAATTTTCACCATTCTCCTCTAAAAACTTTGTTTCCTTCGTTATCAGTTTATGAGTGACCGAAAATTTTAGAAATCTACCGTTTTTGAATCATCTAGCTCTGAAAACCAGCCTTATCACCTCTTATCACAAATTTCTCACTTTCAGTTGCTCACGGACAACATCAGCTGGGACGGCGAAAAAACGGTGATGATCACGTGCAGTTTCACGCCCGGATCCGTCTCTCTGACCGCCTACAAGCTCACTCCGTCCGGATACGAATGGGGAAAAGCGAACACTGATAAGGGAAACAACCCGAAAGGATACATGCCAACCCACTACGAGAAGGTCCAGATGCTGCTGTCGGATCGGTTCCTCGGATACTTCATGGTGCCGTCGAACGGTGTGTGGAACTACAACTTCCAAGGACAACGATGGTCGCCGGCGATGAAGTTCGACGTGTGTCTGTCGAATCCGAAGGAGTACTATCACGAAGATCACAGACCCGTCCATTTCCACAATTTCAAGGTGAGCCGGTTTTTATTATCATTTTTTGAAAAAAAAATGAATTCAAAAAAATTGACCAAACAATCTATTCACTGAAAATTTCAAAAAAACAACTTTTTTATAAATCTTGAAAACAACTGCAAAAATAGACAAATTCACGGAAAAATTAAAAAAATTGAAAAAATCGATTTTGGCGAAATTTCTAAAAATCCTGAATTTCAGAAAATCAGTTTTCGAAAAAGACAAAATTCACTAGAAAATTCAGAAAAATATCAATTTCAGATTTTTGGTGAATTTTTTGAAATTTCTGAAAATTTCTGAATTTGAGAAGGTCAATTTTCAAAAAAGACAAAATTCACTAAAAGAATCATAAATTCAAAAAAAAATTTTGAAAAAGTCTAAATTTTGGATTTTTTCCGGCGATTTTTCCAATTTAAAATTTTAATTTTTCTGAATTTCTGGAAATTTTTTCAATTTTTTGATTAAAATTTTATGAAAGTTTCGATTCATCATGAAATTTTCTATTCTAGAATTTTTTTTCAACATTTCAAATATAAATTGTTCCGGTTTTAGAAATCCGTCGAAAATTTTCAAAAAACTACGATTTTTACCAGAATTCATCTATTATTTTTGAAAAATCATATTTTCACCCTTTATCACTCTTATCACCAATCCCCTCCATTTCCAGGCCTTCGACGACCCGCTCGGAACCGGAAGTGCTGATCGAGAGGACCTGTTCGCATAATTCTCCCCTTGTCATTTTATCACCTCCCCAATTTTTAATTTATTCTTATTTTGTTGATTTCCTCCTTTCTCTCTTATCACCATTTTGGTTTCTCTTATCACTAATCTCTCTTCTCGTATCTCTCCGTCCCTCTTGTGTATTTCCCAGTTCTCTCTCTCTTTTTCTCCCCAATTCAATCTTTTCCGAGAGACCTCCCTTTAAAAAATGCAATTTTGTTCCGAATTCTTCTGAAATTTTATCTTCCCCATCCACCCGGCTCTTCTCGTTTTTTTGTTCACCTGAAATTGTAAATTGGATGTTTTTTCCCCTCTCTTCTCTTCACCTGATCTAAATTCCCCCTTATCTATGTTATCACCCCCTATCGTAATGTTAATCTTATGAAGAACGGAAATCTGAAGTTTTTCATTTTTCCCTAAAAATTTACAACTGATATGATAATAATTTTGAAAAAAATTGAAATTCAAAAAATTCTAGAAAAATTAAATTTTAAAAAAAATTAAAATCTAGAAATTTCCCATTTTTTTCAAAAAATTTCCAATTAAAAATTCCAAAAAAAAATAATAATTTGAAAAAATCTAAATAAATTGAAAAAATTTTTTTAATTTTGAAAATTTCAACAAAAAAATCTGATTTCCCAATAATTTCAAAAAAATTTATTGTTTCAAAATAGGAAAAACTGGAAATTTTTCACAGAATATTCAAAAAAAAAAATTTCGGAATTTTTGAAAAAAAAAAAATTGAAATTTTCAAATTTTCAGAACCAGAAAATTTTCAAATTTTTAAAAATTTCAATTTTCTGGGTCTCACCACTCTTTCCCAAATTTATTCAAGCTGCAAAAAATTCTGAAATTTCGTAAAAAACCGATTTTTGGGTCTCACCACGAAAATATCAATTTTTAAAAAATTGAAAATATGAAAATTTCTGAAATTTCACTTTTTTAGGTCTCACCACGATTTCTTCAGTAAAAAAATAACTTTAAAAAAAATTGCAATCCAATTTTCTGAAACTTTCCGAATTCTCTCTCTCTCTCCGCTGGTCACCAGAAAACACCGTGGCGCAAAATGATGATCTTGGGCAAACAAAGCGACAGATTGTGTTGCTCCGTCAGCTGTCTTTTCGTTTCGCGGCTCTCGGAGCAGCACAAGTTTGTGTCCGATGGTCCTAGGGTCCCGACTAACCAACCAACCACCCATCAATCAAAATTTATATGCCCACGGGCTGAGAAAAAAGTGTTCCGATTGGGACCAATAACAACACATCCACCCCGCTTTTTTACACTTTTCCAGCTTTTTTTCACAGCTTTTGGCGGGTTTTCGGGTTATTTGGGTCTCGAAGCGAATGTTTTGAATTTTTGGGATTTTTTGAAATTGACTTTTTTTTTCAATTTTTTTTTTCAATTTTTTTTGTTGAATTTTCTGATATTTTCATTGTTTTCCCCGGTAGCTTATTTTTGAGGTCTTTTGTTTTTTGGGTCTCGAAGCGAAAGTTTTGATTTGTGTGATTTTGAAAGTTTGATTTTTTTTTCAAAAGTCTCTATTCCTCTTCTTTTTTTTTGAATTTTCTGATATTTTTACAGTTTTTTTCTGGAATTTTTGGGTTATTTGGGTCTCGAAACGAATTTTTTGAATTTAGGATTACTTTTTGAAAACTTGAAATTTTTAGTTTTACTGTAGGTGCTTTTCTGATTTTTTTCACAGCTTTTTCTGGTTTTCAGTAGCTTTTCTGGGATTTTGGGTTTTTTTGGGTCTCAAAGCGAAAATTTTGAATTTTTTGAAATTGACATTTGTTTTTCAAAAATCTCTATTTGTTTTTTTCTTCAATTTTCTGATTTTTCTGATATTTTCATTGTTTTTTCGGTTGCTTTTTTTTGGGATTTTGGGTATTTGGGTCTCGAAGCGAAAGTTTTGAATTTTTGGAATTTTTTGAAAGTTTGAAATTTTTCGGGTTACTGTAGGCGCTTTTCTCTTTTTTTTTCTCAAAAATTCCAATGTTTTAATCAAAAATCTGTGCTTTTCTATTTTTTTTTTGAATTTTGGGATTTTTTGGGTCTTGGAACGAATATTTTCAAAATTTTGGATTTATTGGGAATTCTAGGTTTTTTTTTATTGAGAATTACTGTACCATTCCTCGAAATTTATGGTTTCTAAAGGTCTCGAAGCGAAAATGTTGAAATTATGAAATTTTCGGAATTTCCCGTTTTTATCAAAATAACAAATTAACAATTTCTGTGGTTTTTTTTTAAATTTTCGATATTCTAGGTCTCGAAACGAACAATTTTTGGAATTTTCTGAAATTTTTAGAAATTAAAAAAAAATGAATCTGTTATCAGGATTACTGTATTCGGTTTTTTTTTCAATCTTAGAAAATTTGATATTTTTCCCATTTTTTTTAATCTCAGAACGAACAGTTTTGGAATTTCGGTTTTGTCATCACCTTTTTTTCGGAATTTTTTTCAAGTCTCGAAACAAAATTCAAAATTTTTTTGCACTTTTTTTCAAATTCTCATTTTCCAGGATTACTGTGGCCTGTTTTCAAATTCCCCGTTTTTTTGGGTCTCAAGACGAAATTCATAAAAAATTTTACAAAATTACCGTAACCCTCAAAAAAATCATTTTTCCAACCCCTCCCTCCTTCAAAAAATAAGCTGTGTTTGTACCATCCAATTTTCGTATCCATCATTCCTTCTACAAATTCCATGTGTTTTTGGGTATTCGTCACTCACTCTTTTCACAAAATATTTTATTTCCCATCTGAGTTGGCAGTTTTTTGAATTATTTGAATCCGGAAGTACGAAACCTCCAATTCTCGCAATGATTCAAGTTGACAACTCATTTTTCCGTGTTTTTGCAAGGATAAATGGATTTTTCAAAATTTGGGTCTTGACTGGAAAATGTCTAACATAAAACTGGAAATCTCTGAAATTTTCCCCCATTTCCAATCAATCCAATTTCAGGAAATTCGACCTTTTTCACCTTTTTTTGAGAAAAATAAAACAAAAAATAAATGGGGAAAAGTGTGAGAAGGGTCCCTTGGAACCCTCATTCTCACTCAATTTCCTCTCAATTTTCCACTTTTTTTTGTCAAAGAACTCGAGAACTTTTTGTGTGTTTTCGATGACATTTTGCAGAGAAAATGGGAATTGGAAATGACTTTTCCAACTAGTTTTTGACCTTGGAAATTCGGGGAAAGTGCACTGAAATTTGGGACTTTTCCACCCGAAAAAATGTTTTTTTTTTAAACTATAGGTAAATTAGAGGCCAATTTCCAGTTCTAAAAATTTTCCATTCGAGACCCAATTTGAAAATTTTTTTTTCGAAAAAAAAAATCTTATGCCTCTAACAATCATTAATTTTAAAAAAAACCAATTTTATAAAAAATTTAATTTTGGGTCTCGACTGGAAAATGTCTCCCTTGGAGACCAAAAAAAAATCTAATTATAAGTTTTTTTTCTTGAAAAAGCATCAAACTTATTACCGGTACATCTGAAAACTTCCATTTGCATTCAAAATTTCAAATTTCCCGCGCACGATATCTCGCAGCGAAAACTACAGTAAGATTTCCGTTTTTCAGTGATTTTCGTGTAAATCAGTGCATTTTTTGGGTTTTTTAACGAAAATTTACACGAAAATCACTGAAAAATGCAAATCTTACTGTAGTTCTCGCTGCGAGATATCCTACCCGCCAATTTGAAATTTTGAATGAAAACTCAAGTTTTGAAATGCAACGGTGCTAAAATTGGAGTCAAATTTTCAAAAAAAAAACCATTTTTTTGGAATTTTAGATTAAAAAAAAAACAATTTTTGGGTCTCGAGTGGAAAATCAGAAAATTAAAAAAAAATTCTTTTTTTCCCAATTTTTTCAAATTTTCAATTTCCGAATGATTTCTGATGACCTAATCAATTTTCCATCATTACTTTCATAGTTATGACTCTTAAAATTCTCTTAAAATCCCCTCTTTTTCCCCAATTTCAACTCTCTTGTTCCACTTTCCCCCTTCGAAATTTCTATATATTTTCGTCGTAAAAATACGCCACATGTTCGACCCATTTGTCATTTTAACGCCAAGAGTCCCCCACATTTTTTGAGATTTTTCGTGCAGATTGGAGAAGAAAAAAAGAAGGGTATTTTTCATTTTTCGAAGGATTCTGAATCCAGGGGATTCAGAATATTCCCAATTTGTCATGGAAATTTATGGAGGTTTTGTTTGGAGAGATTTGAGAAATTTTTGAAAAAAAGGGCAATTTTTGGGGAGAAATGGGAAAAAGATGGTCAGATTGGATAATAAAAAAATGATTAATTAAAAAAAAAAATTTTTTTTTGAAAGAATTCAGAATCGCCACGTCATCTAAAAATTTGAAATAAATTTTTTTTTTTTTGAAAAATGAAAATTTTGAAATTTTTTTTTAGAATTTAGATTTTTCTGAATTCTCGTTAATCTGAAATTTTTTCCAAATTTTTTTGAAAATCAGGAAAAATTAAAAACTTCTAAAAATTAAAAAAATTTCGAAAATTTCAAAAAAAAAATTTTATAATTTTTTTTAGAAATTTCTAGAAATTTTTCAAGAAACTAGGATTGTATAAAATGTTTTCCAATTTTTTATGAAACCTCAAAAAATTCAGATTTTCTGAAAAAATTTTTTGAAACAAAAGTTCAAAAAAATTCGAAAAAATTTTTTTTTTCAAAAACTTGATTTTTTCCAGATGATCTGACTTGTTGATAATATTTTTCAAATATTTCTAAATTTGGAAAAAAAAATTCTGAAGCTTCTGTAAATTTTTCAAATTTTTTCTTAAAATTCCAAAAAAAAATTTATTTCAGTTTTTCAAAATTAGCCCAAAAATCCCTCCAAATCCCCAATATCTGATAACTGATAACAAATCCAAACCCCCTCTCCATTCACGTCACCTGAACTCAACTTGTACCAAAGAACAACACAACTCCAGGTGATATGGACCCTAATCAGCCGTCAATTGACGAAATGAGTCAATCCGGGTCTGAATATCACTGATTACAGCTGATGTCTGGTCTTATCACTTTATCACTATCATTAATCACCAGCAATTGGTTTGTTTTTCTAACGGACCCTGGGGTTGAGATTTATGAGATTTTGAGGGAAAGGGATTCTGGAGCCCTTCCAGAAGAGGGGATTCAGAATCCTGACGTCTTTTTCTTCTTCTCCAGAATCACATCAATTTTATTGTGTCTTTTCCGACGTCTTCTTCCTTATTTTTCGCGTCTTCTCACCCAATTATCTTCTCACATTTCGCCTGCCTTTTTTCTTCGTTTTCGCGCCAAATTTTCCGACAAATTCTCTGGGGATTACTGTAGTTTTTGTGAGTCACAGACGGGGAAGAGTTCGGTGTGGCTTTGAACCGATTATGAGCGATCTCCGGAGAGAAATATTGAGAAAAAGAGGGGGGTTTTGATGGATATGGGTGCAGAATGGGGTCAGAGGAGGAGAAGAAGAAGAAGACGTGAGGATTCTGAATTTCTGGAGGGTTCTGAATTTCGGAGGATTGAATTCTGAAAATTTCTGAATTCTGAATCCACTGATAAACTGATAACGGCTTACTGTACCTCTACCTTATCATTTTATCAATTCATACAAAATTAGGATATTCTGTGAAGGCGTCATCTAGATTCAGAAGTCACTTTCTCTCCATTTTCCACTCGACTCCACCCAAAAACTTTTTGATTTTTGTTCATTTTAAAAGTGCCAAAAATGGCCTAAAAACTGGAGAAAATGGAAGAGGAAATGGAAAATAAATTGACTTTTTCTGGGGGTTTTGAATTGACGAAAATGGCCGGAATTGAAGGTTTTTTGGGAAATTTTTGAAAAAAAGTTATTTACGATGCTCCAAAATAACGCAATATCATAGCTACAGTAATCCCAGAAAAAATATGCGATTTTTCATTGAATTTTTGGAACATTTCCTGATTTTTCGAAGTTTTTAGACGCTTTTTTTTGAGATTCAGTATTCAGGATTTTTTGAAATTTTTTAATATTTACTGGTTTTTCAAACGTTCTTGGAGGATTTTTGATGTTACAGTAACCTTGAAATTTTTTTGAAAATTAGAAAAATTCAAAAAAAAATTTTTTTTTAGGTCTTAAAAAATAATTGAAAATTTCACTTCTTGAAAATTGTTTTTCTGGTTTTTTGAATTTTTTTCAAATTTCTGACACTAACTCCAGATCAAAAAGGCATCTGAAAATAGGGAAAAAAAATTTTTCACTGAAAAAATCAGATTTTTTTTTCAAAATTTTTTGAACACAATTTCCAGATCAAAAAGGTATCTGAAAACCTGCAAAAAAAAATTCCAAAAAAAAATTTTTTTTTTGAAAAAATAAGGTTTTTCGTGTATCAGACTCCAGAATCCCATGTCCATGTCTCCAGAAGATCTTCGAGATTCTTCTTCTTCTTCTTTTTCTTCCACGTTTTTTCTCAGAAAAACAATTGAGACAGGGGTCCGTCTCGGAGAGAGTTTGTCCCCCAATTCCAAATTGCATTTCTTCTCCATTTTCCGCCTCGTTTCTTCCATTTTTCGCCTGAATTTTTATATTTTTTTTGTGTCTTCTGAATCAGAATTCTGAAGTGGTCATGGATTCTGAATTCTGAATCCAGAATTCTGAATCATAGTGCCTTCTGAATTTTTGATCTCTTCTGAATCTCGGGGACGTCATCTGTTCATCGTATAGTGGAATGTCACGTGGTTCAAGGGGGCGTGGCCTATTTTCCGAAGAAAAGGGGCGGGGCTTCGGCGGAGCAAGAAGAAGATGAATCTGGTGAGCACGAGTTGATGACTTTTGCATTTTAGTTGGAGGCTCTTCGAAGAGGTTTGTGAATTTGCGGGACCCCAGGACAACTGGGACAACTCGGACAACTGGGATTCTGAATTTTGAATTCTGAATTCAATCCAGACGTGTTTCTGCAAAACTTTAGCAAAAAACACAATTTTTTAATTTTTGGGTTACTGTAGGTTACTGACAAGTCCGCAAACACCAAACACCAAAATTGACGCGCAAATGCACAAGATTTCCATTTTCAGCGAATTTTTTTTTGAATTCAGGGTTACTGTACCTTGACAAGTCCGCAAACACCAAACACCAAAATTGACGCGCAAATGCACAAATTTTCAATTTTTGGTGGATTTTTTTTTGGATTCAGGATTACTGTAGGTTGGCATGTCCGCAAACACTGAGCATTGAATTTGACGCGCAAAACCGAAAAATTCTTAATTTTTGACGATTTTCAGGAATAAGTGCACATTTTTCACGAAAAGTCACCTAAAAATCACATTTTTCCAAAAAAAAAGCACCCATTTTTTTCACGGTTACTGTACTTTTTTATATTTTAAAAAATTGTGAAAAAAACTTTCAACATTTCAAAAATGAGAAAAAAAAATTTTTCAGAAATTTTCAATTTTCAAAAAATTTTTTAAAAATTGAAAAAAAATTTTTCAAGCTTACTGTAACATTGAAAACCCTCTAAAAATGTTTGAAAAATCAGGAAATGTTCAGAAAATTCAATTTTTAAAAAATTCGCCTTTTTTTGGGATTACTGTAGCTAGTGATATTGCGTTATTTTGGAGCATCGTAAAAAATTTAAAAAAAAAAACATTTTTTCAATTCCCAAAATAACCTTCAATTCCCTCCATTTTCGTCAATTCAAAACCGCAGAAAAAGTCAATTTATTTCCCATTTCCTCTTCCATTTTCTCCAGTTTTTAGGCCATTTTTGGCACTTTGTAAATGAACAAAAATCACCTTGGGTCTCGAGTGGAAAATGCGAAAATTTGAATAATTGAGTGGTTGATCAAAGAGCAGAACACTTACGTTCACATGGATTTTCTCAGAAAAAAGAAAAAGAAAAAGAATTAGAAAAAAGTTATAATTTGATTTATTTTTACTTTATTTTGCTTGTCTGAAAGGAAAAAGAAAATGAACACTTTTTCGAAAATAGTTGGGTGTTCCCAGACAATGACGTCATCTGGATTCAGAAGTCACTTTCTTTCCATTTTCCACTCGAGACCCAAAAAACTTTTTGATTTTTGTTCATTTACAAAGTGCCAAAAATAGCCTAAAAATTGGAGAAAATGGAAGAGGAAATGGGAAATAAATTGACTTTTTCTGGCGTTTTGAATTGACGAAAATGGCGGGAAGTGAAGGTTATTTTGGTAAATTCAGAAAAAAAAATTTTACGATGCTCCGAAATAACGCAATATCATAGCTACAGTAATCCCAAAAAAATTCAAAAAAAATTTTTTTTTTCTGAATTTTGAAATTTTTAAAAAAATCAAAAAGTACAGTGAACGTGAAAAATTTCCAAATTTTCGAAAAAAAAATTTTTTTCCAATTTTTTTGTCCTTGGAATATCTGTTCTTTTTCCTGTTTCCCATATCAAATTTCCGAAAAAATCTCAAAAATGTTTCTCGAATTACCTGAAGATTCCCCACGGTTTTTGAGGTCTTCTGAATGGATTCAGGGATTCAGAAGACCAAAAAATTTATTTTACGTGACATTGAAAAGTGGTCGGACCCATCGGACACAATTTGTTTCCGGTCGACGATTCGGCGCCAATTTGAATAGATTTGCATGCTTTTGATCAATTTTTTAGTGGATTTATGATTGTAGTTTGGACATAGAATTTTACAAAAAAAAACTGTTATCAATTTTATCAAGCTGATAAGGAATTTGAATTGTTCTGATAAAGTACAACACCGACGACCTAAAAATAACACAAAAAATAGAAAAATAAGCTGATAAAGAAATTTTTATTAGATTTTTTTATTTTCATAAATTCCCCAAAAATGGCCTAAAAACTGGAGAAAATGGAAGAGGAAATGGGAAATAAATTTACTTTTTCTGTGGTTTTGAATAGACGAAAATGGCGGGAATTGAAGGTTTTTTTTGGGAAACTTGATTTGAATTTTTTTACAATGCTCCAAAATAACGCAACATCCCTAGCTACCGTAATCCTAAAAAATTCAATTTTTTTCTGAATTTTCTGAACATTTCCAATTTTTTAAAAATTTTTAGATGGTTTTCAATGTTACAGAAAGCTTGAAAATTTGTTTTTTAATTTTTCGAATTTTTTTTTTGGAAAATTGAAAATTGATGAAAAAATTTTTTTTTTTGATTTGATGAAAATGCCGGGAATTGAAGGATATTTTAGGAAAATTTTTTTAAAAATTTACGATGCTCCAAAATAACGCAATAATACTACAGTAATCCCGGAAAATGCGAAATTTTCAAAAATTTTCTCGTTTCTCACTATTTTTCAAAACACTTTGGATGTTACAGTATCCTAAAACTGGAGTTTGTATTCAAAATTTCAAATTGGCGCGCACTGATATCTCGCAGCGAAAACTACAGTAAGAATTGCTTTTTTCGGTGATTTTTGGGTACCGTAAAACCTCTATTAGAAGGGCATGCCCTTCTATTTTTCAACAACATCTCCCGCCCGCCCTTCTATTGGAGGCGCCCTTCTATTAGAGGCTGCCCTTCTATTTTTCAAACACTTTTTTTGGGAAAAAAATAGGCCAAATTCAAGCAAAAATGCACGGAAAACGGCCAAAAATGGCTAAACACGGCTGAAAACAGGCCGCTCCTGATGGAAACGCCCTTCTATTAGAGGCTGCCCTTCTATTTTCCGTGAGGCTTCTCCAAGGGCCCTTCTATTGGAGGCGCCCTTCTATTAGAGGTTTTACGGTAAATTATTGTTAGAAAACACGAAAAAAGCAATAATTCACACGAAAATCACTGAAAAATGCGTAACTTACTGTAGTTTTCGCTGCGAGATATCCTACCCACCAATTCGAAATTTTGAATGCTCATTTTTCCACTCAAGACCCAAACATCTTCCCCCATCATTTCCTGTTTTTCCGAACACTTTTCCATCCCGAAAACACCTGTTTCTTCCGGTTCCTTTCCCCGTTTTTCTTCCCCTTCAACTCCTTATTCAATTTGAAGCCCCGCCCACCTGTTTGATTTGGGCGCTCATTCAAATTCAATTTTTCCTCGCCTCACTTCATCTTTTCGCCACACTCCTTTTCTTTTTTTTTGCTGATGCTGGACTTTTTTGAGGAAAAAAAGAAAAAGACATCTTTGCGTTTTGGAACATTATGAGATACAAAATAAAAAAAATGAAAATGAAAATAAAAAACAGAAAATTGGAAAAAAAATTTTGGGTAAAAAAATTTGAAAATTTTATTTCCATATTTTCGGCCCAAAATTTTTTTTTCAATTTTAAAATTTTTTAAAAATTATTTTAGGCCCAAAAAATTAGGGAGATTTTTTTTCAATCTGAAAAAAAATTTTCAAGGTCTAAAAAATTGAAAAAAGAATTTCAGAATTTTCGAAATTTTCAAAATTGTTTTTTTCAATTTTCAAAATTTTTAAAAAATTATTTTAAGACTCAAAAATTAAAGAGATTCATTTTGAATTTGAAAAATGAAAATTTTTGAAGACTTAAAAATTAAAATAAAAAAATTTTCAAAATTTTCAAAAAAAAATTTTTTTTCAACTTTGAAAATTTTTTAAAAATTATTTCTTCCTCAAAAAAAAATAAAAAAATTTCTGTATTTGAAAAAAATTCGAATTCTTGAAGAAAATGATAAAAAATTCAATTTTCAAAAAAAAATTTTTCCCCAATTTTTTAATTTTTTTTCCTTTTTCTAAATTTTTTCTCTCTTTCATCTTACAGTACCCTTCATTTTCTTCCAGGTTTCTCCCCCCAAATCAATCAATAATGCCTGTTGCCAAGGACAATCAATTTTGGGATGCGTTGATGGAGAATAAGGTCGCCAAGAAGTTGATAAAGAAGCATAAAAGCAAGGCTAAATGCGAGAATATCGATGAGTTGGCTTCGCGTTATGAGGTGGCTAAAACCGAAGTTGAGAAGGTAAATTTTCAGAAAATCGGGCTTTTTTGGTCCAAGAACGAGCTCAAACGGAGCATTTTGAGCGAAGTTGCAAAATTTGACACGCGACGCGACCGCAACGCATCTCAATTTACAAAGTTTATCTTTCAGGTCTTCAAAATTTTCCAACTAATGGACGATGACGGTTCTGGAACAATTTCGTCATCGGAAGTCGCCAAAATGCTCAATGAGCTCGGTATTGATGTTTCGCCGAAGGTGGTTCAGGCGGTGATGAGGAGCAGTGATGTTAGCGGGGATGGACAAATCGATTTTGAGGAGTTCTTGGCAGCGGTTACTTCGAAGATCAAGGTTGGTTTTTATTTGAAAAAAAAACGGTAAATTTTGATCCAAGAACGGGCTCAAACCAAGCTCTCTGAGCAAAGTTAGAAAATTCGAACCGCGACGCAACCGCAACGCGTCCAAAAAATTTCAAGAATACAGAAATCAAGTTAAAGGTTACTGTAGCTTATTTTCTTTTAATTTCAAGTCGATTAGTCCAAGAACGGGCTCGATCCGAGCTCTCTGAGCAAAGTTAGAAAAACTGATTCAACCGCAACGCGTCGAAAAATTCCAGGGAAACTGTAGTTGAGTTTTGGGTTACTGTAGCTAATTTTTCTCTGATTTCAAACAATTTAGTCCAAGAACGACAAAAATCCATCCATTTTGAAGGAAATTAGAAAATCCAAATTTTTGCCTTTCAGTTGAGCAATGTGAAGGCTGATGTTCGTGTGATGCTCTCAAAAATCGATCAGAATCCCGAGAAAGTTGTGAGTTTCTTTGAAGATTACTGATAAAACATTGCTTATCACCTCTTATCAGATCTCGGCCGAAGAGCTCGTTGTCGCTTGGAGCGAGACCGTCTCAACCAACATAACAGTCAAGGAAGCGTGTGCTCTGATCCAACAAGCAGACACCCAGGGACGTGGAAAAGCCACTATCAATGAGTTTATCACCATGTGCCAGACTGTTTGATCAATCGATCGATTATCGATTGATTCTTCTTTTTCTGAAAACTTTAACGTTCTCACTTACACCTAACCCGTCTTGATCTCAAATGTTTCAATTTTTTAAATTGAAAAAAAAATTTTTTTGAAAATTTTAAAAAATACTCTGCAAAACGCTGGGCTTTTTCTTACAATAAATGATTTTTTTTCGGAATTTTTGAAATTTTTTGGATTTTTCTGACGCGTTGCGGTCGCGTCGCGTGCTTTTTCTAACTTGGCTCAGAGAGCTTGGATTGAGCCCGTTCTTGGACTAATTTGCTTGAAATCGGAAGAAAATGAGCTACAGTAACCCAAGTGGTCCTGGGAAAATCAGACGCGTTGCGGTCGCGTCGCGTGCTTTTTCTAACTTGGCTCAAAATGGTCGGATTTAGCTCGTTCTTGGACTAATCAACTTGAAATTGAAAGAAAATAAAAGCTACAGTAACCCGGAAGCTACCAGAAGAATGAGACGCGTTGCGGTCGCGTCGCGTGTTATCCACTTTTTGTAACTTTCTTCAAAATGCTCCGATTGAGCTCGTTCTTGGACTAATCGATTGGAAATTAAGAAAAAACTACATTAGTTTTAAAGTGAACTTTATTTTTTCATCTACTAGAAAACATTTCATATACTTTAACTTTCAACTTGAAAACAGTGTTTTTTCGATATTTCTCATAAACCAACATCGTTGAGAGGGAATTGAAAAATCCATGAGTTGACAGAACCAAGAACACCAAATTGTTGACACCTGAAACTATTTCTTATGGGTCCCGCCACGAAACCTACCGTAATACCTTGGTTATAATACCCAGTTGTCATTGAGAAAATGATATAAATAATTGGAAGTACAATTATAAAAAGTGGCAGGGAAACTTGAGCACAAACGGCTAAAAAGAAGGTTTTTTGAGATTTCCGAGTGTTTTTAGAAGTCGTATGGGAGGTACTGATAAACAAGTGATAACAGGAGTTGATAATGAAAGCGACTCCTTGTAAGCCGAATACCAGGATGCATGTGGCGAAACAACAAGCTACAGTAACCAGGGAATTATTGGCAACGATGAATCCGTGGGATAAGAATAGATGGTGAGGGCAGGGAAGGACCTGAAAAGACAGACGCGTTGCGGTCGCGTCGCGTGTTCGATTTCATAACTTTGCTCAAAATGGCTCGTTTCAAGTCGTCCTTGGACTAATTGGTTTGAAATTTGCGAAAAAAAGAACAAACTGTTATTTTCCGCTCACCCGCAGCAGTTCAGCTCTCATTTCATCATCAATTTCCACATATTTGTAAGCTGGAGCCAAGAACACAAATGTTGCGAAATAGTTGAACACTTTCAGTGCTTTTCGACGATATTTTTTGTATACTTAAGCACGATCTGCGCAAATTATGAATTGTTGGCTTTCGATGATGAGGAGAAGACTTGAACCGACTTCTGCAAAAAAAATGAAATGGAGAGTGGGCAGTGGAAATCAATTAATATCTGGGTTACTGTAGGAGATAGAGAAAAGGTGTCAACTACAAAGTTGTAGAATTTTGAATTTGGAACAACTTTTTAGTTGACAACTTTATCACAGCTCTTCTAGTTTTCGAGTTATCAACTGATAAACTTACCAGAGATAAAACACGAGACGACATAAGTCTGCAACAGGGTAGAAACACCAAAATCCTTCAGAATCCCATAAGGCATTCCAGCCATTAATGGGAAAAATACAAATGGAATTGATAAGGTTCCAATCATGAAATCACTAAAAGTACTCCAAAGTTGAGCATTCAAAATGACGATTCGGATGGGATTCATAGAGTTTGGAGTGTGGAAAAGGACAATGTAGCTGACGAAAATATTGATTGGAAGGGTGAATATTGTGATGACGTGGCTCCAGAAGACAAGGAATTCAGATGAGGAGAAGAGGGATTCAGATGAGGGACAGGAAGTATTCATAGTTGAAGATGTGGGAGAAAGAAGGGAAGTGTACGTGCTGGGAGCAGGTGAAAACTTTGAAAAACTCTGACGACAATCTATTTTTGGTTTTTTGAACTCGGATTTTTTAAACTTTCCTGGAAATGCTTACTGAAATTAATCCAGCTAATTTTTTTCCAATTTGCAATTGATTAGTCCAAGAACGAGCTCGATCCAAGCTCTCTGAGCAAAGTTAGAAAAAGCACGCGACGCGACCGCAACGCGTTTCATTTTACCCTGGGGATGGTGAGTAAAAGTGAGGGAAAAGTTGGCTAGTCACAGGTGAAAAGTGATCAAACCAAGTGGAAAAAAAGAAAATTGTTCTCTTTTTCCAAGGTTTATGGTCAGAAGATCAAAAGGAGTACAGTAACCCATGCGCGTTGCGGTCGCGTCGCGTGTTTTTCTAACTTTGCTTAAAATGATCGGATTGAGCTCGTTCTTGGACTAATTAACTTGAAATTGGAAGAAAATAAGCTACAGTAACCCAAGACGTCCTGGGAAAATCAGACGCGTTGCGGCTGCGTCGCGTGTTCTCCACTTTTTCTAACTTTCTTTAAAGTGCTCCGATTGAGCTCGTTCTTGGACCAATTAATTGGAAATGGAAAAAAGGTTATATTAATAGTAAAGATTAAGTTTTTTTTTATTCAATAGAAAAAATTCCATACAGTTTAGTTTTCAACTTGGAAAAAGTATTTTTTCGATATTTCTCATAGACCAAAATAGTGACGAGCGAATTGAAGAAACCGTGTGTAGAGATAACAAGAAACATGAAGTTGTTGACAACTGAAATTCAAACTTTCGGGTCTCGCCACGAATACCGTATACCTTGGCTATAATGTCCAATTGCTACCGCAACAACAAAGTAGACAACTGGGAGAGCGATGATGAAAAGTGGCAGGGAAACTTGAAAACAGGCAGCGAAAAAGAAGGTTTTTTGAGCTTTTCGAGTATTTTTAGAAGCAGATCGGGAAGTGCTGATAAACAACTGATAACACGAATTGATAACAAAAGCGAATCCTTGGGAGCCAAAAATTAGGACTGGCAGCAAGAAACAGATGGCTGTAGTGGTGATCGAGTCACTTCCAATAAAGAGTTTGTCAGAAAAGAAGAAAGGATGGAGACACGGAACGATCTGGAAGTTTTGAAGCGTTGCGGTCGCGTCGCGTGTCAAATTTCGTAACTTTGCTCAAAATGGACGAATTTTAACCGTTCTTGGACTAAAATATTCGAAACAAAAGGAAAACTAGCTACAGTAACCCTACAAATACCTTACGAAACATTTGGGCGCGGTGCGGTCGCGTCGCGTGTCGATTTTCATAACTTTGCGGAAAATTCAATTAGAGAGCTCGTTCTTGGACCAACAACTTGGATTTTCTCAGGAAATAACTTCAGTAAACTAGTTTTTAGGAGTTTTATGTTCAGATGCGTTGCGGTTGCGTCGCGGCTCTAGAAAAAGCCGAGTAAAAGTTTCACCTGCAGCAACGCTGTCCTTGTTGAGTAATTCACTGGAACATTTTTGTAAGCCGGTGCCAAAAGAAAAAAAGTTGCGAAATAGTTGAATAATGTTAGGCTCCTTCTGATGAATTTGTTATAAACTAGAGCCCGATCCCCGCAAATGAGGTATTGTTGGCTTTCGACGACTAGGAGAAGACTTGCGCCCACTTCTGGAAGGAATATCGATTGATACGTGGATTATTTCGAAATGTGGTCAACTGCAAAGTTATAGATTGGAATGTGCTGAACAACTTTGTAGTTGACCACTTTTTGATAACTCTTATGGTTCTTGAGTTATCAGTTGATTTTCAAAAAAAAACTTTTTTCTTACGTGAAATAAAACACGACGCCAGATAAGTCTGTATCAATGGTGGAACCCCGATTTCTGATAAGATTCCACACGGAATTCCAGCTGGAGCTGGAAAAAATGCAAACGGGATTGTCAGTGTTCCAATCATCAAATCACACAAAGTACTCCAAAGTTGAGCATTCAAAATGACGATTCGGATGGGATTCATAGAGTTTGGAGTGTGGAAAAGGACAATGTAACTGACGAAAATATTGATTGGAAGGGTGAATATTGTGATGACGTGGCTCCAGAAGATCAGGAATTCAGATGAGGAGAAGAGGGATTCAGATGAGGGACAGGAGAGATTCATGGCGGATAGAAGTGAGGGGAATTCGGGAAGTGGAGGTGCTGGGGCAGGTGAAAACTTCGGAAAGCTATGATGACAATCGATTTTTGGTTGTTTGAACTTGGATTTTCTGGCTTTCTTGAAGTGCTTTTTTTCCAATTTGCAATTGATTAGTCCAAGAACGAGCTCAATCCGATCATTTTGAGCAAAGTTGGAAAAAGCACGCGACGCGACCGGAACGCGTCTGATTATTATGGTAGCTTTTGGGTTAGTGTAGCTCATTTTCTTTCAATTTCAAGTTGATTAGTCCAAGAACGAGTTCAATTGAAGCATTTTGAGCAAAGTTAGAAAATGCACGCGACGCGACCGCAACGCGCATGGGTTACTGTACCCTTTTCGATCTTGCAGCTTCTGAGCAATAATAGAAATAATCTATGCAAAAACCTGGGAAATTCCCAGTTAATTTCACTTTTCACCTGGCACTAATCAACTTTCCTCTCACTCTTACTCACCATTCCTTTATGAATATCTCCTGTCCCTCATCTGAATCCCTCTTCTCCTCATCTGAATTCCTGGTCTTCTGGAGCCACGTCATCACAATATTCACCCTTCCAATCAATATTTTCGTCAGCTACATTGTCCTTTTCCACACTCCAAACTCTATGAATCCCATCCGAATCGTCATTTTGAATGCTCAACTTTGGAGTACTTTTAGTGATTTGATGATTGGAACCTTATCAATTCCATTTGTATTTTTCCCATTAATGGCTGGAATGCCTTTTGGGATTCTGAAGGATTTTGGTGTTTCTACCCTGTTGCAGACTTATGTCGTCTCGTGTTTTATCTCTGGTAAGTTTATCAGTTGATAACTCGAAAACTAGAAGAGCTGTGATAAAGTTGTCAACTAAAAAGTTGTTTGAAATTCAAAACTCTACAACTTTGTAGTTGACACCTTTTCTCTATCTTCTACAGCAACCCAGATATTGATTGATTTTCAGAAGTCGGTTCAAGTCTTATCCTTATCATCGAGAGCCAACAATTCATAATTTGCGGAGATCGTGCTCTAGTTCGCAACAAATATTTACGAAGAACTCTGCAATTTTTCAACTATTTCGCAACATTTGTGTTCTTGGCTCCAGCTTACAAATACGTTGAAGTTGATTATTTATTGAGAGCTGAATTGTTGCGGGTGAGTGAAAAACTTTTTTTCATAAAATTTTTCTGATTTTACATATATTTTTCTATTTTTGCTTCAAATTTCCAATCGATTAGTCCAAGAACGAGTGAAATCCGTCTATTTTGAGCAAAGTTGTAAATTCCGACACGCGACGCGACCGCAACGCGTCAAAACAATTTCTGCGCATTCCAAGTTACTGTAGCTTATTTTCTTTGAATTGCCAAATGATTAGTCCAAGAACGAGCTCAAAGAAACCATCTTGAGCAAAGTTATGAAATCCGGCACGCGACGCGACCGCAACGCATCGGACTTTTTCCAAGTTCCAGATAATTCCCTGCCCTCATCATCTCTTCACTTCCGATCGATTTTTTGTCGCCAATAATTCCCTGGTTACTGTAGCTTGTTGTTTCGCCACATGCATCCTGATCTTCACCTTCCAAGGAGTCGCTTTCATTATCAACTCCTGTTATCACTTGTTTATCAGTACTTCCCATTCGACTTCTAAAAACACTCGGAAATCTCAAAAAACCTTCTTTTTAGCCGTTTGTGCTCAAGTTTCCCTACCACTTTTCATAATTGTACTCCCAATTAGTTATATCATTTTCTCAATGGCAACTGGGTATTATAATCAAGGTATTACGGTAGTTTTCGTGGCGGGACCCATAAGAAATAGTTTCAGGTGTCAACAATTTGGTGTTTTTGGTTCTGTCAACTCATGGTTTTTTCAATTCCCTCTCAACGATGTTGGTTTATGAGAAATATCGAAAAAACACTGTTTTCAAGTTGAAAGTTAAATTATGTGAAATATTTTTTATTCGATGAAAAAATAAAGTTGATTTTTGCCCTAATGTAATTTTTTCTTAATTTCCAATTGATTGGTCCAAGAACGAGCTCAATAGGAGCATTTTGAAGAAAGTTAGAAAAAGTGGAAAACACGCGACGCGACCGCAACGCGTCTGATTTTCCCAGGACCACTTGGGTTACTGTAGCTCATTTTCTTTCAATTTCAAGTTGATTAGTCCAAGAACGAGCTAAATCCAATAATTTTGAGCCAAGTTAGAAAAAACACGCGACGCGACCGCAACGCACCGGAATTTTTTCGTCAAAATCGGGTATTTCATTTTCTTACAATAGAAAATTTTTAATTAGGTTTTTATTCAATCAATAAATCAATAATCAATAAATCAATATTCACAAGCTCATAATCCGCCTCTGATTATACTCAAAAGCTCTGCAATGTTCGTATTTGGCGCCTTTTTTGAAGTTAACCGGATCGATTGGCTCGCATTCTCCACTGGAACTTCTCGGGAAGCAGACGAATGAAATGTGACGGAGGTCGACGAGGAATGACAGGTGGAACAGGCCGTATGCCAGGATTATCGTGTATTCCATGATGGCGAAGAGCTGGGGCACTGGAAAGAAAGTATTGATTTTTTGTAGGGTTACGGTAGGAGATAGGGAAAAGTTGTCAACTGATAAAATGATGAAGAGGTGATAAACTATTGGGAAAAATTTATGTTAGACTTTTTGAAATTTTTTAGAGAGTGCAATTAGTCTGCAAACCTCATGGTATCATTAGAGCGCGTTTGCAGCATGGCCTTCGGTCAATGATTTTTGCTAGGGTTACGGTAGGAGATAGGAAAAAGTTGTCAACTGATAAAATGATGAGGACAAAATTCGTTATAAAAAAAAATTTATTTTAGATTTTTTAAAATTTTTCTCGAGGGCACAGCTAGTCTGCAAACTTTAGGTCATCATTAGAGCGCGTTTGCAGCATGGCCTGATTTCAGTGATTTTTCCTAGGATTACGGTGGAAGATAGAAAAAAGTGATCAATTACAAAAATGATAAGGAAATGATAAGCTATTGATATAAGTTTTCTTTTAATTTTTCAAAAATCAATAACTTACTGTAAGAGTGACAAATGGGAAAAGTGATGGAACTCTGATGGAATTGGATGTATTGCGGCATGAAGTAGACGTAGATAAAAAGACAGAATACTTTGACACTAATCGATATTGTGTCAAGAATCTGAAAAACAAGAAGAAATATGTTTTCGTGTCGAGACCCATACACTTCCGGTGTCTGATGAGAAGTGGAACATGACTATGGTGGTAGCGAGCATGTTGACGACTGAAGCCATTGCGAAGACGATTTTGAAAAATCGATTGGCTTCTGGAAAAATAATCGATGAATTGATAAAAGGAAATATAAAAAATCTATCAATAGTTTGAAAAAAAATGAAATTTAAAAAAGCCAAAAAAAAACATTTTTTTCGGAAAATATTTTTCTAAAAATTTGAAAAAAAATTTTTTTGAAAAATATATTGGCTTTTGGGAAAATAATCGATAAATCGATAATTGGAAATGTCAAAAATCAATCGATATTTTAAGAAATTTGAAAAAAAAATTTGTTGAAAAATGTTTTTCTAAAAACTTGAAAAAAATTTGTTTTTTGAAAAACTGATTGGTTTCTGGAAAAATCGATAAATCGATAGTTGGCATTTTCAAAAATCAATCAATATTTGACACAAAAATAAAATTTTGAAATATTTGAAAAAAAAATTTTTGGATATTTTTTTAAAAACTTTTTTTTGGAAAAATTTTTTTCTATATAAAATTATTAAAATCGATAAAATCAATAACCTGGAAAATCCTCATGTACCGTAACAATGCTAAACAATGCCAACATAAAAGTCTCCAAACATGTGAAAACTGGCATCGAATCAGCCATCACTTTGTGCAAATTTGAATATTTTGAGGAATATTCGTGACGAAGAAGATTCCTGAAAAATCGATAATTATCAGTGACTGATAACTCTTATCAACCTGATAGTCAATGCATTGAAAATCCTTATCACTATCGGGATACAGGTCGCATAGCGGAAAAGGACGTTTCCGATGACATTGAGCTCGAATAAGTTGAGAATTGAGGGTAGAGCGTCGGTTGGGAAAGGGATTGTGGACTAAAAAAATCAATCAATAATTGGGAAAAAAACTGAAAATTTCGGGAATCTTTGAAAAAAAATCAAGAAAAACATTTTTTTTCAGAATTTTTTTTGCAAAAATTTCAAAAAATCCTAAAAAATGTAATTTTTATCAAAACATACAAATAAAAAAACGAATCGATAGGAAATTTTCTCCTCTACAACTTTTCAGTTGATTACTTTTTTCTATCCTCACTCCTTATCAGGTTATCAGTGAAATCCCAAGCTCAAAGGTGAAAAAACAGTAAGTTGAAATTTTTAGTGATAACTTGATAAGGATTGGAGATAGAAAAAAGTGATCAACTGCAAAGTTGTAGAGAAGAAAATTTCCTATCTATTCGTTTATTTACTTTGATTTTTTAATCAATCTTTGATTTTTTACGATTTTTTGAAAAAAAAATAGGAAATAATTATTTTGAAAATGTAGAGATTGGTGTTTTCAATGATAACTTGGTAAGGATTAGAGATACAAAAAAGTTGTCAACTACAAACTTGTAGAGCAGAAAATTTCCTATCGATTCGTTTTTTTACTTGCATTTTTTAGGCAAAAACTGTTTTTTTACGATTTTTCCAAAAAAACTCACATTGCACCGAAACCGAGAACTGCCATACTTGACGACGAATCCACGTAAAAGTTCTCGTTCATCAGGAACATAATCAGTTTTTAGTGATGTTATGATAGCGCCTAAAATTGATCAATAATAAGAATCAATAACTTGGAGTATAAAAAAAATTTGAAAAAAAAATCCAAAAAAAAATTTTTTTTTACGAAATTTTTTTTTCCAAAAATATCGATTTATTGATTTTTTTTTCCAACTCACCTATAAAACAGACAACTGAAATAACTGTAAAAAGACCGGATGGAATAATCAGTGGAAAGTTCAAATAAGCGATATCTGCGTTATCTTCCTCGGCATGTCCGTACTTGAGCCGTCGGTTTTCTTCTGTGGTTTTGGGAACCTAAACTGGCCGATTTATCGATTTTTCAGTCGAATTCTGCATTTTTCCGACTTTTCCGGCGTTTTTCTAATGTTCACCTCAGCCACACTAGATGCACCATACCTTACGACACTACAATAACCCATTTTTTCCCCCTGGGTCTCGCCACGAAAATGGATTTCCTGCTTCTGGAAAAGATTTTGACATGTTTTCTGTTAAAAATGGGTGTCTTCAATCATTTCCAATCAAATTCCAGCAGTTTACACCAATTTTTCGAGAAAATGAGGTATTTTTGGGAAAAAGTGTCAAAATACCCGAAAATTCATGTTTTTGTACTGAAAATTGCTGGAAATTGCTGGAATTTGGTCGGAAATGAGTGTATTTACCCATTTTCAACAGAAAAACTGCCAAAACCTTGTCCAAAATCATTTTCGTGGCGAGACCCAAGGGAAAAGATGGGTTACGGTAGTGTCGTAAGGTATGGTGCATTGAGTGGTGGTGGTGGTGAACATTAGAAAAACATTGAAAATGCCAGGTAACAATTCTTCCAGAAATCAACTAATTTTGCTAAGATTCAAGCATAAAATAGTCCATAGACCCATCTATCCCGGATGGGTCTCGCCACGAAAATGGTTTCTACGGCTTCTGGACAAGATTTTGGCACTTTTCTGCTAAAAATCGGTAGAAATACATGATTTTGATCAATTTTCTCCTATTTCCAGCAGTTTCTACCGTTTTTTCAAGAAAAGTGACTCATTTTTAGGAAAAAGGGCAGAAATCCAAAATAACGTTATTTTCCACTGAAAATCGGTAGAAATTGCTGGAAACCGATGAGAAATGAATGAATTTACCTATTTTCACCCGTTTTTGTCATAAAAAATGTCAAAACCTTGTCCAGAAGCCATCTTTCAGTCAAAAACCATTTTCGTGGCGAGACCCAGCGGTCCCTAACTTTCCAAAAAAGTATTCAGATGAAGTCACGTCATCTGAATCATCCACTCACCCGAATCGTGTTATTGCGTCGATCTGTCGATTGGAACGCGTAATTTGCATAGAAATCGTCGGATGTTGATGCAATCACAGCCATTTTACTGCAAGTTTTATGAGGTGAAGAGAGGAAGAGAGGATTTATGAGGAAATGAGCGAAAATGGGTCAGAAAAACAAGGAAAATAGCATAATTGGGGAAAAATAAAGGAAAAAAATGTTTTGTCAAAAATTGAAAAAAAAATAAAATTGACTTTATTGATTGATTTTGAAATTTATGAATTTACCAAAAATTCAAAAAAAAATTGTCAAAAATTCAAAAAATTAAAAAAAAAATTTTTTGTCAAAAATTGAAAAAAAATAGATTTTTCACGAATTTTGAAATCAATATTGATTTTATTGATTAATTTATAAATTTATAAATTTATCAAAAATTGAAAAAAAAACAAAAAATTCATTAAAAAAAATTGTGAACAAATTAAAAAAAAATTTTTTAAAAATTTTTTTTTTGAAAATTGAAAAAAAATTCCGAAAGTTTGAAAATAATATTGATTTTATTGATTGATTTATGAATTTATGAATTTATCAAAAAATGTTTAAAATTTGAAAAAATTTGAAAAAAAATTTGAAAAAAATTGAAAAAAAAAATTTTTTTTTTCAAAAATTTTTAAAAAGATTCCGGAATTTTAAAAATATTTATTGATCGATTTTCAAATGTATTGATAAATTTCAGAAATTATAAATTCATCGAAAATTAGAGAAAAATTTGCAAAAAATTCAGAAAAATTGAAAAAAAGTTGATGCAATCACAGCCATTTTACTGCAAGTTTGATGAGGTGAAGAGAGA
>LR539966.1:321190-352464 GCA_900536315.3 Caenorhabditis becei | reverse complement strand
TATCGATTGATTTTGAAATTTATAAATTTATCAGAAATTTGAAAAAAAAATTTTCAAAAAAATTTTTTTTCAATTTTTCAAAATTTTGTGAAAAATTTTATTTATTGATTTATTGATTGATTTATCAAAAAAAATTTCGATTTTTTAATTGAAAAAAAATCATGTTAATTTTTTTTTCAATTTTCATTTTTTTTTCAAAAATTAGGAATATTCTGACATTTTCAATAAATAACATATTTTTAGAATTTCCAAAAAAAATTTCACTGAAAATAACCAAAAATTGCAAATTCGCCCTATTGCAAACAGCCCAAAACATCAAAAATACCGATTTTCCCATTTCCCCCGACCCAATAACGAAACCAAGGCCATCTTTTCACCGAAACTGACCATTCCAATACAAAAAAGACCTTGGACAAACAAAAAACATGTTTCATCTCCCCCATAATGGGTCCTGCCACGAAAACGAACAATTACAGTAATCGCATTTATCAGTGGCAGGACAGTGATAAGAGAAATTGGGTAAGACTGATGAATTGGCCGAGGAGAGTGACCGCCAAGTCGGTTTTTTTTTGAAACAAAGAGGTGGTGAGAGGGAAGAGACGCAGATAAGAGAAGGTGAAGAAGAAAGAATAATCAGGTTTGATACATTGAGATAAGGATGAAGGAGAATAAAATAAAATAAAATAAAATCGATGAAAAACATAAAACATCTTGGAGAAGAAGAAGCAGATGAAGATGACGAAGAGAACTGTGACCACTTGGGGGAACACGCCATAGTTGTTTTTCGCCACGGAGAACCAGTAAATCTTCCCTATCGTGAAGGATGTTCCTCACAAAAATGGATTGCTCCCGGTGAGGCTCGAACTCACGACCTTCAGATTATGAGACTGACGCGCTGCCTACTGCGCTACGGAAGCGCCGAGTCAACCGGTCGGCGAGGGCGGTGAAGAGCGCGCGCTCGGCCGGCAAAACGGAGAGTGGGGGAAAGTTGAGGAGTATGGTTAAGAACGGATGAAGAAGAGATTTCCCAGAAAATTCTGGAACAAAGCAGGGATTTAGCCTAGTTTCGTAACCATGTTGTTTTGCGGAAGAGAAACGGCCGCGTCTAATGGCATGTCGCGCGGAAAACGACATAAATGCAACATTCTCAGCCGCATCTTTTCCTTCTCTCGGATGATTCCTTTCTGGAACCGGTTCCTGATTACTGACCGTCTGGCCGATGCGTTTTTGAGGGGAAATTCGGATAAAGTTCAAGGAAATGGCATAAAATTGGGGGATCAGACTACGTTTGGAAGAGGCGGTTTGAAATGTGATGTGTTTTTTAGGTGCTATTTTTTGTATGATTTTTTTCGAGTCTTTAAAAAATTTTTCAAAAGTTTTGATCAACTAAAAAGTTGTTTGGAATAGTTTGATCTACTAGAAAAAATTTATTTTGGAATTTTAGAAATTTTTTTTAAAAAGTTATAAGCAATCAAACTTGAGGATTATTTTTTTAGAATTTGAGTTAACTTTAGAATAGTTTTTTTTTATTGAAATTCATTTTGTTTTTTTTTTGAGTTTTTAGCTACAGTAATCTCACAATTTTTATCAAAAATTAAAATAAATTTTTTTTTCAAAATTGGGTTACTATAACTAACCCCATTGAAATTTTAAGAAAAATCTCAATGATATCATTTTTTGTCTGAAACAATCCCCATTGTCCCCGCCGACAAAACTACACACTCTGATGACACATTCTCTGGCCATTTCCATTTCACACCCAGTTTACGATGTGTTTTGGACGGGTTGCAGAGGAGGAGAAGGAGGCTAATAGGATCAGTTCCTTTTGGCGGTTTTTCCGAGGGAAATTGTGAGGAATGGGGTTGATGACCGCGGTTTTTCTCAATTTCCAATTTTTTAGTCCAAGAACGAGCTCAAACCGAGCATTTTGGGCAAAGTTATGAAAGTGGAACCGCGACGCAACCGCAACGCGTTTGAAGGGTTACTGTAACATACTGTTTTTCATTTTTTCGAAATTTAAAAAAAATTAGTCCAAGAACGGGAAAAATTCGTTTATTTTGAGCAAAGTTGGAAAATTTGACACGCGACGCGACCGCAACGCGCCGGAAGTAGTGCGGAGGGTTGTGGGTTACTGTAGCTTATTTTCTTCTGATTTCAAGGTAATTAGTCCAAGAACGAGAAAAATCCATCAAGTTTGAGCAAAATTTCAATTTTCCAAAAAATAGGAAAAAACACGCGACGCGACCGCAACGCACCCAAAGTGTTGTGGTGGATTGTGGGTTACTGTAGCTCATTTTCTTCTAATTTCAAGGTAATTAGTCCAGGAACGGGAAAAATCCATCGAGTTTGAGCGAAATACCAAATTTCCAAAAATTATCAGAACACGCGACGCAACCGCAACGCGCCACAAGTAGTGCGGCGGGTTGTGGGTTACTGTAGTTCATTTTCTTCCGATTTCAAGGCGATTAGTCCAAGAACGGGCTAAATCCGATCATTCTAAAGGAAATTCCAAAAAATTTGTTGTTCACAATATTTATTGATTGATTTCAATCCAAGACAAAAAAAAAGAAAATGAGTATACACTTAATGTCAAAGCTGCGGTGGGGGAGAACAATTGAAGCGGTTAAAAACTGCAAAAGTAATCAGTGATAAGCACATGGAAGTGATAAAATCAGCAAAAAAGAAGGCGGGACAACAAGACACAATAGGCGGGAAAATGTTAATTTTAAAAAAAGAAAAAAAGTAGAAAAAAAAGCAATCAATAAGAAGAAAATACTCGTACTTGATAAGGAACTGATGACCCAATGAGGAAGAACTTTAGTGTGAAGTGTGGAATTTGATAAATGGAACAAATGGGACAAAAAAAAACTGGGACAAAAAATCGATAATCACAGTCGGGAAGGGAATTCACAAAAAAATCAATAAATTGATTATTCTTCGTCGTCGGAAAGCGCTTCGTAAATCAATTTGGCCGGTCTGAAGACTCGGATCGGCTGGGGAATCGTCTCATCATCTTTCCAGAAGTCGAGTGGAGGACACGGGACCAAGTTCATCGCACGGTAGTCGATTATCGAGAGCAGTTGTTTGCTGTCTGAAAAATTAGAAGGGTGAAATTGGGGAAAATTTGGGAGTTTCAGAATTTTTTTACAGAATTTTAAAAAATTATGGATTTTTTTTTCAGATTTTTGAAATTTTTTAGAATTGAAAAAAAATGTTTTTGGTGTACAAAAGTTTTCTGAATTTTTTCTAGAATTTTTGGAAATTAGAAAATATTAATTTTTTGAAAATTGAATCAATTCGAGAAATTTTTTTTAATTTTTGAAAACACAATATTTTCTGATTTTTACGTTTTTTTCCAGATTTTTTTTCCAAAAAATAATGTTCTTCAATTTTTTTTCTTTTTTTTGATATTCAGAAGTTTTTTGGAATTTTTCTAGAAATTTTGAAAATCAAAAAAAAAATCAATTTTTTTAAAAATGGAATTTATTTTCACAAACATTTTTATTATTTTCGAAAAATCAATTTTTTCAGATTTCAAGAATTTTTATAATTTTCAACAAATTCTGATTCAAAAAAATCATTCAAAAATTATTTATAAATTTTCTAGAATTTTTGAAAATCAATTTTTTTCTGATTTTTTCTTTTTTTTCAGAATTTTGAAAAAAAAATTCAGGAAAAAAAAATGATTTTATGAAAAAATTTAATAATTTTCAAAAAATCAATTTTTACAGATTTTGAATTTTTTCAGAATTCAGAATTTGTTCTGATTGAGAAGGTTTTTTTTTTGAATTTCTCTGATTTCCAGAATTTTCGATTTTTGAAAAAATATTTTCAAATTTTCTTAAATTTTTTCGAATTTCCAGAAATTTCCATTTTTGAAAAAAATTTTTCAAATTTTTTCACAGAAAATTCAATTTATCAATTTTTTCAGTATTTTTCAAAAATTTGTAAATTTTTCAATTTTTCAAACCTAAAAAGACAATTTCAAATTTTGTTTTTTTTTCAAATCCAATGAAAAACCAAAAACCGCTTACCTTTGCCAGGCGGCATTCGATTCGCGGGCAGTCCATTCGACTCATCTTCATCCGATGACAGTTCAGAACCCGGATTCGAGTGAATCGGCGCAGAAATTCCAGATGACGTGGCAACTGGAGGCGGGGCTGATGACGTGGAAGGTGTCGAGTTGGTGGTCGGGGAGGCTGTCTGGACAGCTACAGATGGAGAAGCTTGGGGAGTGGATCCAAGTGAAATGACAGGAGCAGAAGGGGTCGAGGATGGAGGGGGAAGGGCCACTGGAGGCGTTGGAGCGCGGATCGGAGTCGGAGCAATTGGGGGCGGAGCCTGAGCCACTGGAGCAACAACTGGGGGCGGAGCCTGAGGGTGTTGAGCAATCGGGGCGTGGATCAGTGGAGCCAATGTGGAGGAAGTGGGAATTGGAGATGGTTGAAGGGCTGGAGCAGAGGAGACCATTGGCTTGGAAAGGTGGGCAAATGGACTGGAAGTGGTGGCAATCGGACGGGCAATGTCTGGTGGGCGCTGGAAAATGGAAAAATAGGGAAAACATTTTTAAAAAATTAAAATTTTTTTTTTTAATTTTTGGTTACGGTAGCTTGAAAATGTGTGAATAGTCGAAAAATCGATTGTTTTTTTTTCATTTTTTTTCCGATGACATGCAAAATCCAGAAAAATCAAGAAATTTTTTTCAAATTTTTTTAAATTTTTCGAAAAATCTAGAAAATTCCAGGGAATGTTGAAAATCAGTCCAAAAAATTAGAAGATTCCAGAAGATGCCAGAAAATTTCAGAAAGTTCTAGAAAATTCTATTATTCTTTTCATTTGAAATGCGTAAGGGTGAAAATCGTGCTGCGCCTTTAAAAAAATCTACGGTGGCCTCTCACAAAGTTTACTCGAAAAGCATGAAATATCGTAGTTTTTTTTAAAGGCGCAGCACGATTTTTCCACTTTTCGCTGCGAGACCCGCTGATAAAAAATTGCGCATTTCAAATTAAATTAATCATAAGAAAATGAAAAAATTTTTTTTTTTAATTTTTGGTTACGGTAGCTTGAAAATGTGTGAATAGTCAAAAAACATAGTGTTTTTTTAGGTAACTTTTTTGAATATCCCAAAATTTTTTTTTTGAAAATTGGTTTTTCAATTTTTTCAGCAATTTTTCAAAAAAAATCAGTTCTAATTTTTTATTGATTTTCAAATTTTTCGGCTTCAAAAATCTGAAAAAAAAGAACATTTGAATTTCAAATTTTTTCAAAAAATCAGATTCCATAAAAATTGGAGTGGGTGTAGATTCATGGCGGGTCTCGCAACGAACAAAAGTTTCCGGCGAAAAACGTGCTGCGCCTTCAAAGTACGGTAGTTGCACAACAATTTTCCTCATTTTTATCGATTTTTCAACCAATTTTCGCAATTTTTACGTCAAAAAAGGCACAAAAAGTGTATTTTTCGTGGGAAAAGTGCAAAAATCGGTTGGAAAATCGATGAAAATGAGGAAAATGAGTGGGAAAAGGCAAATTCGCAACTACCGTACCCCGCTTCAAAGGCACAGCACGTTTTGCGCATTCTTGGGTTACGGTAGCTTGAAAATGTGTAGTTTTGCGTGAAATTTGATGTTTTTTTCCAAATTTGGATTCTTTTCGGTTAGGGTAGCTTGAATTTTGTGCGTTTTTCAATAAAATTGAATCATTGATTTTTTTGAATGCTTACCAAAAGTTTGTGTTGCTCATAGAGATCCGGCTTGGCTGGTGGAGCCTGTTGAGCGGCCTGGGCTTGTTGGGCCTGCTTGGCTTGAAGTTGTTGGGCCTGGGCTTGGGCCTGCTGAGCTTGGGCCTGCTGGGTCTGGGCCTGCTGAGCCTGCTGGGCTTGGGCCTGCTGGGCCTGTTGAACCTGGGCCTGCTGAGCCTGAGCCTGTTGAACCTGGGTCTGGGCCTGTTGGATCAAGGCCGGGTGGTCCTGAAGTTGGTTGAAAAGTTGTAACAATTGTCCCAGGGCCTCAGGCGTTGTGACTTGACCCGGTGGTAAGCTCGCTTGGCACATTTGGATGAATTGCCATGCAGCGGGATTCTGAAAAAAAAGATATGATTTTGTGAAGAATATGTGAAAATCAGAGTGGGTCTCGCAACGAACAAACGTATTCGGCTCAAATCGATAATTAAATTTTCCCATTTCCTAGTCCGAAAATTTCCAAATTTCCTTGAAAAACGCACAAAATTCAAGCTATCCTACCCAAAAAGCATCCAAATTTGGAAAAAAACATCAAATTTCCCGAAAAACTACTCATTTTCAAGCTACCGTAACCCTAGAATGCGCAAAACGTGCTGCGCCTTTAAAGCGGGGTACGGTAGTTGCGAATTTGCCTTTTCCCACTAATTTTCCTCATTTTTTTTCGATTTTTCAACCAATTTTCGCACTTCTTACACGAAAAATACACTTTTTGTGCCTTTTTTCACGTAAAAATTGCGAAAATCGGTTGAAAAATCAATAAAAATGAGGAAAATTGTTGCTTAACTACAGTACCCCTCTTTAAAGGTGCAGCACGTTTTGCACCGGAAACTTTTGTTCGTTGCGAGACCCGCCGTAAATCTACGCCCACTTCAATTTTTATAGAATCTGATTTTTTGAAAAAATTTGAAATTCAAATGTTCTTTTTTTTCAGATTTTTAAAGCCGAAAAATTTGAAAATCAAAAAAAAAATTAGAACTGAATTTTTTAGAAAAAAAAATTCAAAAAAAAAATTTTTTTTTCTGATTCAAAATTTTGGAATATTCAAAAAAGTTACCTAAAAAACACTATATTTTTCGACTAGACCCGCCGTAAATCTACGCCCACTTTAATTTTTATGGAATCAGATTTTTTGTAAAAAAAATTTCAAATAAAATTTTTTTTCCAAATTTCATTTTTTTTTCAAATTTTTGAAGCCGAAAAATTTGAAAATCAAAAAAAATTAGAACTGAATTTTTTTGAAAAATTGCTGAGAAAAAATTCAAGACCAACATTCAAAAAAAAAATTTTTTTTCGTTCAAAATTTCGGAATATTCAAAAAGTTACCTAAAAAAACACCAAAAACACGTGATTTTTTGTCATCGGGTCTCGCAGCGAAAAGCGAAAAATTTTTTTTTGAAAACAACTACAGTATTTCATGCTTTTCGAGTAAACTTCGTGGGTGGCCACCGTAATTATTTTAAAGGCGCAGCACGATTCTTCCACTTTTCGCTGCGAGACCCGATGACAAAAAATGACGCATTTCAAATGAAAAGAATAATAGAATTTTCTAGAATTTTCTGGAATCTTCTAGAATCTTCTAATTTTTTGGACTGATTTTCAACATTCCCTGGAATTTCTCGATTTTCGAAAAATTTTTTAAATTCCTTGATTTTTCTTGCATTTCCCGAAGTTCGAAAAAAATGTCAAAAAAAATGACCCTTACCTTCACCAAAAATTCGTTCACATGTTTCGATGATTCAGCATGTTTCTTCATCTGCTCCTCATTCACCAGCCTCAACTTTCCATACAAATCCAGTGAGGTCGGGAACTGTTTCTGTCGCATCAGATTCGTCACCACCTTGTCTCCGCCTTGCTGTTTCGTCTCCTCAAATTCCAACAGTGCCAGACAGTCCTTCGCCTCGTGCTCCGTCATCGCCACTGGCCATGCCTGACGTCTTTCGACCGGCTCCGCGAGCACAGCTCTCATTGCCTTGCCAACAGTGGTACGTGGTTCGGGTTGTTGACCCGATCGATCCACTTGCTTCACGTAAACTATATCATCGTCGGAATTGTTCGTGTTGGCTGGGGACACTGCATTCGACGTCGCGTTCTTGGCTTGGATCACTTGGGGATGAGCATTCGGTCCGAGAGTGTTGATTTGGGCAATGGTTTCCGACATCTCCTGGAAATTTCATTTTTTTAAACAGATTTTGGAAAACAAATTTTGAAAATTTTGAAAATAAGAAACAAAAATGTTAGAAAAACTTTTCTGAATTTTTACCAATAAAAAAAATTCGATTTTTATTTTTATTTTTTAGTTTTCCAGAAAATCAGAACTTTTTTTTTTTAGATTTCTGATTTTTGAAATTTTTTTGTGGAATTTTTCAGAAAATCAGAAAAAAAAAGATTTTCTGACATATTTTTAAACATTTTTCAAAAATCAGAAATTCAAAAAAAAATTTACTGAAATTTTGCCAATTTTCGAAAAATTCAAAAATCACAATTTATATATTTTTTAGAATTTGATTGAAAAATTGAAAAAAAATTTTTGAAATTTTACCAATTTTTACAGATTTTTTTTGAAATTTTTCAGAAAATCAGAGAAAAAATGATTTTCTGAAATTAAAAAAAAAATTTTTTTTGAATGTTTTCAGTTTTCAAAAAAAATTAATTTTTACAGATTATTTATTTATTTTTTTCTGAATTTTTTTTTTGAAAAATTGAATAAATTTTTTCTGAAATCTTTGAAAATATTTTCAAAAAATAATTTTTTTTGCTAAAAACATTTTTTTTATTTTTAGAATTTTTTAAAAATCAAAAAAAAATTTCAGAAAAAAAAATTATTCTATTTAATTTTCAAAAAATCAATTTTTTTGCTAAAAAATATTTTTTTCATTTTTAGAAATTTTTACAAATATTTCTAGAATTTTTAAAAATTATTCTAAAAAAATCATTTTGGAAGTGGTAGATAACGATTATAGGGTCCCATACCTTATTGAACTCTGCCGTGCTGGTCATCGTATGTCCCGATGTTCCAGCAGTAATAGACCTTCCAGGGGCCGTCGGAGCAGCTCTCGGAGCAGAAAGAGCCGGGCTCACACCTCGTCCCGGCATCCGTGGACCCAACTGGTTATGGCGATTCGGGGGAGCCGTCTGCATGCTTTTGATGCCTTCGATTCCGGATTTTCTCTTTGCCTTGAGCTCTTGTTGGGCCTGAGCTTGGGCCTGAGCCTGGGCCTGAGCCTGTCCTTGAGCTATCGCATGGGCTTGTTGTTGCAGTTGCATGAAGTAGGCCATTCTTTCAGGTTCGGACATTCCGACGACTTGCGCGTGGACTTGGGCTTGGGCTTGGACTTGGGCTTGAGCTTGAGCTTGAGCTTGGGCCTGGGCTTGTGCGGCCTAAAAATTGATAAAATTGAAAAATGATTTTTTAAAAATTTGTATTCAATTTTTTAGAAAAAAAACTGTTGAAAATGAGAAATTCACAAAAAAAATTTTCCTAAATTTTTTTTTGCTTTTTGAACTTGAAACATTTTTAAAAATTAATTCAAAAATTCTGATTTTCATGTCCTAAAATTACAAAAAAAATTTTGAAAATTTTCAAAAAAAAATCTGTTTTTTTTTTACATTTTTCAAAAAATTTTTCAGAAATTCAAAAAATTTGGAATTTTTTTTTAAAATTCAAAAATACGTCACAAAACTTTTCAAAAATTTCATTTGAAAATTTTTTTTTTGAAAAATCTAAAAACTTTAAAAAATTTGAAAACATTCCAAAATTACAGAAAAAAATTTAAAAATTTTTGAAAAAAAAATTTTTTTTTTCATTTTTTTTTTCATTTTTCAAAAAAATTTCAAAAATTTTCAAATAAATTGCGGAAAGGTTTGGAATATGTTTCAGACATCACAAAATCCCCACATGCACCCTTCAACCCCGTACCTTCTGCTGTTGGAACAGTGCCAACTGTGTCGGATGGATGCCAATCGGATTGGGCTGAACATGGTGCACCGGAGTGGTGGCTGCCGCTGGAGATGCTTGAGCACTGGCCGCCGGGGTGCCACGTTTCGCCTGTTGGGCCAGTTTTCGTTTTTGGCCGACAGTCGGGGCGGGTGGTTGGGGTGGTTGGACGGGCGGTGCTGCAGGGACGCCGGGGAACTGTAACAGAGGGTAAGAATAACCATGAGTGGGAAGGAAAGAGGGGATTCATGCAGATTTTTGAATTTTTCAATAAATTTAAAGTTTTTTAGTCCAAGAACGAGCTCAAACTGATCATTTTGAGCAAAGTTACAAAATCCAGCACGCGACGCGACCGCAACGCGTGTAGGGTTACTGTAGCTCATTTTTAATTTTTTTTTTCAACTTTTTTTCAATTTCAAAAAGATTAGTCCAAGAACGGGAAAAATCCGTTCATTGTGAGCGAAATTCGGAAATTTTCAAAAATCTGACACGCGATCGCAAAGCGCCAAAGTTTTTGTAGGGTTACTGTAGGTCATTTTTTCTTTTTTTTTTTCATAGTTTTTTTTCAATTTCCAAAATATTAGTCCAAGAACTGGGAAAATCCATTCAGTTTGAAGAAAATTAGAAAATCTAGCACGCGACGCAACCGCAACGCGCCAAAATTTCCGTAGGGTTACTGTAGGTCGTTTTTTTTGGGATTTCATGTCATTTTTCTCAATTTCAAGAAAATTAGTCCAACAACGGGAAAAATCCATCCACTTTGAGTGAAATTTGCTAATCCAAGCCTCCAAAGATCCAAAATAGTTCACCTGTGGTCTCAATCCGCTTTGTGCCATATTTTGAATAACCGTGCGCAAGTGATGTTGTTGAGCGTGCAAACGGGCCTGTTCTTGGGCCTGTTGTTGGGCCTGGGCCTGTGCGTGGGCCTGTTGGGCCTGCTGTTGGGCCAGAAGCTGGTTGTTCTTGTTCTTTTCCTCGAATCTTTTCAGGAATTCGCCAAAATCCGGATATGACCTCACTTGGTAGAGAAGTGTCATGTCATGGGCCTGAAAGTTATAGATTTTTAGAATTGAAAAAAAAATAGAAATTTGATGATTACCTCCATTTCATAGGACGTGAAATCGGGTTTGGCCTGCAGGAGTTGGGCGATTCTGGAAAAATTGAAATGAATGCTTGGAAAATTGAAAGAAAAGGTTAATTTATATTTGTTTTGAATTCCTTTGAATTTTCAAAAAAATTGAAGTTTTTAGTCCAAGAACGAGCCCAAACCGGTCATTTTGAGCAAAGTTGGAAAATTTGACACGCGACACGACCGCAACGCGTCGGAATCGTTGTAGGGTTACTGTAAGTCATTCTCACTGATTTTTTGTCATTTTTTCTCAATTTCAAAAAAATTAGTCCAAGAACGGGGAAAATTCGTCCATTGTGCGCAAAATTAGAAAATCTGAAACGCAACCGCAACCTGTCGAAATTTTTGTAGGGTTACTGTAGGTCATTTTTCCAAATTTTTTGGCATTTTTTTCTGGATTTCAAGAAAAATAGTTCAAGAACGAGAGAAATCCATCGCGTTTGAGCAAAATTCCAATTTACCCAGAAAAATTTCAAAAATTTCCATGGTTCAAAAAAAAAATGTTTTGATTTTTTTTCAAAATGTTTGAAAAGTTACTGTATCTGATTTTTTTCATTTTTTCTAAATTTCAAAAAGATTAGTCCAAGAACGAAAAAAATCCATCCATTTTGAGCAAAAATTCAAAAATTTTTCAATTAAAAAAAAAAATTCATTGATTTTTTTTTCAGAATTTTCCCAGGGTTACAGTACCTTTTTTTTTCATTTTTTCTCAATTTCAAAAAAATTAGTCCAAGAACGGGAAAAATTCATTCATTTTGAGAAAAAATTCAAAATTGTTCAATTTTCCCAAAAAAAATCACAAACCTGGTATAAACCTCTTCGGTCTGCGCCTTCAACGCAGCCTTCTTCATCTCCAAATTCTGCAACGCCTGCTCCAGATTCTTCTGCTGCGGTTGTCCGGTAGTCACCATCAAATACGTGATCGTCTCCCGAATAGTCCGTTCCTCGGTCGCCACCGCCACTTCTGATTGCTTGATACTCCGAATATCACCCATGTACTTGATCATATGAGCGTTCAGCGCAGCTCCTCCGTCCTGTTGTCTCTGCGGTGGCGGTTTCTGGCCTACTGTAGCGGCCCGTTGTCTGTGGGCCGGTGGTGTAGCACTCGGGCCCGCTTCAGTGGAAGGTGTCAACGACTTCTGATAAGCCGTGTTGATTCCAATCGGCATTTGTGCGTTGATTCGGGCTTGGAGAGCTCGGGCCTGAGCCTGCTGGTGGGCCTGGGCCTGGACTTCCTTGGCCTTTGCCACTTCGGCCTGTTGTTGGGCTAGGGCTTGGGCCTGCTGGATCATAGCGGCCTGTTGGGCCTGTTGAAGTTGCAGGGCCATGAGTTGTTGGGCGTTGGCGGGATTTTGGAGATTCATGAGCAGGTTGGCAACGTCTGGAAAAATTGAGACTGCGAAATCAAAAAATTTCTAGGTTTTTAGTCCAAGAACGAGCTCAAACCGATGAGTTTGAGCCAAGTTAGAAAATTTGACACGCGACGCAACCGCAACGCGTGTGGGTTACTGTAACTAATTTTTTGTCATTTTTTTCTGAATTTCCAGAAGATTAGTCCAAGAACGGGAAAAATCCGTCTATTTTGAGCAAAGTTAGAAAATCCGAAACGCGACGCAACCGCAACGCTCCAAAATTTTTCTAGGGTTACTGTAGGTCACTTTTTCTAATTTTTCTGTCATTTTTTCTCAATTTCCAAAAAAATAGTCCAAGAACGGGAAAAATTCGTCAATAAAGAGCAAAGTTATGAATTCCGACACGTGACGCAACCGCAACGCGTCAAATTTTTTGTGGGGTTACTGTAGGTCACTTTTCTGTCATTTTTTCTCAATTTTCAAAAAAATAGTCCAAGAACGGGAAAAATCGATCAACTTTGAGCGAAATTCCAATTTTCCCAGAAAAAAAAATTTTTTCAAAATTTCTCATCAAAATAAAAATTCCTAAAATTTTTTCATAAAAATTTCACTATAAAAACTCTTTAAAAAAACCGCCATTTTCAACAAAAAATCCAAAACAAGAAATAGTTGAAAAGCGGAGAAATAAAAGCGAAAAGAGAAGGGGAAATGGGCAGTAACATTTGCTTTTTTTCTTCGTTTTCTTCCGATTTTTTGTATTAGTCATAACATTTTTTTTGTTCTTGGCCTTTGAGAGAGAAAAAAGAAAAAAATGTACTATTGATTTTTTTTTCTAGAAATTCAATTTATTGATTTTTCCCCGAACCCCACCTGTTCTATTCTGCAAATTATGCGGTTGCAACTGTCCAGCAGTCAACACTCTCAGAAGATTATCCAAATCTTGCTGCTGCTGCGGCCGGGCCTGAGTCTGGGCTTGGGCCTGGGCCTGGGCCTGCTGAATAGCGGCCTGAATAATTTGGGCCTGCTGGGCTTGAACTTGGGCCATGGATGCGCCAGTGGTGAGGGATCCCGTGACTTGTTGTTGCTGTTGTTGCAGCATTTTGAAGACGGCGTTTTGTGTCTGAAATGGATTATTGATTTGCTGAGAATTCGCAAAAAAATCTGCAAAAAACTGAACAAAAAAGTGTTTTTTTTCTTTTTTTTCAAGTTTTTTTTCTTGATCAACTTCAAAAAATCGTAAAAAATCAAGATTTATTCCAAATTCTAATGTAAAAAAACGAATCGATAGGAAATTTTCTCCTCTACAAATTATTAGTTGATCACTTTCCGCTATCTCTAGTCCTTATCAAGTTATCAGTAAAATCCCAAGCTCAAGGCTCTAAAATCATGGTGTCCGGGATTTTGGTGATAACTTGATAAGAAGTAGAGATATCAAAAAGTGAATAACTAGAAAGTTGTAAAGGAAAAAATTCTCTATCGATTCGTTTTTTTACATCAATTTTTAAAGCAAAAATTGATTTTTTATGATTTTTTGAAAAAAAAATCAAAAAAAAATTCAAAAACAATAGAGATTGATATTTTCACTGATAACTTGATAAGGAGTAAAGATAGCAAAAAGTAATGAACTAAAAAGTTGTAGAGGAGGAAATTTCCTATCGATTGGCTTTTTTACTTTAATATTTTGAGCAGAACTTGATTTTTTCCAATTTTTTACAAACCTGAATCGCAGCGGCAAACATTGCAGGATCCATGGTGGCTCCAGAAGCCGTCGAAGACGTTGGCGTCGAGGCAGCGGTGGGTCTGACGGGTTGTGGAGTGTGAATCTGCGGAGCCGGCGTGGTCGGGTGTTGTGCAATTGGCTGGAGAATGGGAGGCACTGGCGACGGGGCCACTGCTGGAGGGGGCGGGGCCGTGACGACTACGGGTGTCGGCTGAGGGGGCGTGGCCTCGCGGACGGGCTCTTCGAGCAATGCGATGGGGGCTGGCTTCTTGACAGGTGGCTCCTCGACGACTTCTTCGACGATGACGTCATCCTCATCGTCCTTCAGCTCAATCTCCACGGGCTTCTCGACGACGGCCTTCAGAACTTCTGGTTCCTCGTCGTCAGTGTCATCCCGGACAACTACTACTTCTGGCTCCCTGGGCTCCCGTGGCTCCTTGGGCTTCTCCTCAATGACTTCTCGGTCTGGCGTCACCTGGACACTGCTCGAAGAGGACGAGTCGTCGCCGAGCTGCACAATGTCCACCGGGGCAACCGTTGACGATGGCTTCTGAAGTGGAGAATGCATTTTTTGGGGGATTCGGGAAATTTTTTACGATTTTTTTGAAGGAAGGGAATATGGAAAATAGAAAGGGGACTACTAGGAATTTTAAACAATTTTTGGAAAAAATTTGAAAAATTGAAAAATTTGGTAAAATTGAGTGAAAATTTCAAAAAAAAATTTTTTTTTTTCAATTTTCGAATTTTTTTCAAAAAGAGAAAAGTGAAAGGAAACTAGTGGAAATTTCAAAATTGAAGAAAAAATTTTCAAAATTTTTTTGAAACTTTGAAAAATTTTGAAAAATTGAGTAAAATGGAAAAAATGTTTTTTTTCAAATTTTCAAATTTTTTTCAATTTAATTTTTTCAATTTTTTTTAAATTGAGAAATGTGAAAAATAACTATATTTTGGTCCCTAGAGATCATATTTTTTAGATAAAAATTTTTTTGAATTTGATAAATAAAAAACAAAAATATTTGGAGGTCTTTGGGGGGAATTGGCACGGTAAACACGACGGGATTTCGCAATAATAATTTTTTTTCGAAATTAAATTATTATTGCGAAATCCATAATATCTACAGTAATTCTATTTGTTTCCCAATTTTTAAAACATTTTTTTAATGTTATAAATTTGTAAAAAAATCGTTTTTACATCGACTTTTTTACAGTGAATCATTCTAATTGACATTACACTCAAGGGGGAAAATAAACATTTTTGAGTCAGAAAATATAATTTTTTGGTGTAAAAAAAGGGGGATAATTGAGCAAATAGTGATTGATTGATTTTTTGAAAATTGGGAAAAAAATTCGAAAAAAAATTGAAAATTAGCCTAAAAATCGAAGTATGACTTTTTTTCAAAAAATTCAAAAAAAATTTTTTTTTTTGAATTTTCAAACTTTTTTCAAGATTTACAACTACACAGAGAATTTTAAAAAACATTTACAAAACATGAAAAAATTTGAAAATCCAGAAAAAAAATTTGTTGAAAAATTTTGGAAAAAATTTCAAAAAATTAGGAAAAAAAAGGAATTTTTTCATTCAATTCAGAATTTTTTTTTCTAATTCCTAAAATTTTCTTACATTTTTCAACGTTTCCGGAATTAAAAAAAATTTTTTTTGGGCCCAAAAATATTTTTGAAAAATTGAAATTTTAAAAAAAATGTTTTTTTGAAGTTTGGAAAAAATTTCGAGAAAAATGAAATTTTTTTCAAATTCAGAACATTTTTTGTACATTTTCCAACGTTTTTCAAACTATAAAAAAATTTTTTGAGCCCATAAATATTTTTGAAAAATGAAAAATTCGAAAAAAAAAATTTTTTTTTTCCACTTTTTGGACTTTTTCCCTTCTTTTCCCCCAATTTTTTCCCCTTCTAACCTGAATCCTGGTCGAAAAATCCGGTGGTTGAATGAGAACCTTGGGCGACAACAACACAGGTTTCTCAATCAACGTCTTCGGTGACGTCATCGGCTCATCGTCCCCGTGCACCACCGACGGCATCTCTTCATCATCGTCGTCAGCTGCTCCAGATGAATCGTCTTCTCCGTCGTGTTGACCATCTTGCGGACTACTGTCACTCGGCGCCTTCGATCCGCTCTTTCCGCTTCCCTCCTCGTCAATATCTTCCATTTCGTCGACGTCTTCTCCAGTGGACGGCTTCGGGTTGGCTTGTGCGCGAGTCACTGCGCCACCTGTTCGACGGCTGCTGTTTCGGGGCGCTCGCGGTGTCTTCGGACTGCAAATAACAGAATTGGGGAACAAACTTTTGCGGGAAAGTGCAAATGACCTCCAAAATTCGAGGTCAATTTTCAAAAAATCACCAAAAATCTATTTCTTCATCAAAATTATTGATAAGATGTGCAATCGATAGGAAATTTGCTCCTCTACAACTTTTCAGTTGATCACTTCCTGCTATCTCCACTCCTTATCATTTTATCACTGAAATCCCAAGCTCCAGGCTCTAAAGTCATGGTGTCCGGGATTTTGCTGATAACTTGATAAGGAGTCGAGATATCAAAAAGTGATCAACTAGAAAATTGTAGAGCTGGAAATTTCCTATCGATTGCACATTTTATCAATCAATTTTGGAAAAAAATTGATTTTTGGTGATTTTTTGAAAAATTGAAAAAAAAACACTTTTCAAAAAAAAATTTTTTTTTAATTTTTAAAATTTTTCAAATTGAAAAGATAAATTTTCCCGAATTTTTCAAATCTAAAAAATTGAAAAAAAATATCAATTCAAATTTCAAAAAATATCCGGAATCTAGAAAAAAAATCAAAATTTTTTTTTCAAATTTTTCAATTTTGTCATTTTTCAAAAATCCCAAAAAAATGAAAAGATCAATAAATCAATAAATCAACTAACGTTTTCTTGGCATTTCTCGCCAATCCACTCCTCCTAGTGCCTGCAGAAGTCGACGGTGTACTCGGCACCTCCGTGATCTCCTCGACACTCGGCCCAGTCGCCTCCACATCATCGTCCAACTCTTCGATCATCTGTTGCTGTGTCTTATTGCCATTCAGTGCATCATACTGCATTTTGCATTCGTTCGACCGTCGATTCATTCCAACTGATATCACATCCCAGTCCAGACACGTAGATGAATTGATAAGCTGCACCAACTTCTTTTTCTCTTGTTCCGTCCAACCGACTTGTCCTTCGTATTGAGCGAGTTGCTCCGTGACGTTCGTCTCTTTCGCGGAGATCTGGAAAATTGGGGAAATTAAAAAAAATTATTTTTTTTGGTACAGAAATATAGACTTCCCGGGATTTTCAATTTTTTAAAAATTTCAAACAGAATTATTGATTTTTCCGTCTCACTAAAAATTGAAAAAAAAATTTTTTTCAAAAAATCTGAAATTTTTTCCAATTTATGTTTTTTCAAAATTTACAGAAAAATTGACAGTAAAAAATCTGAAATTTTCAGAATATTCTAGTCTTTTTCTGATTTTTTTAACTAAAAATTTCATAATTTTATCAATTTTCTAGATTTTTCCAAAAATTTTTTTTTATTTTTTGAAATTTTTCAGATTTTTCAAATTGATTTTTTCGAAAACTTGCTGAGAATAAGAAAAAAATGATACCAAAAAAATTTTTTTTCCAAAACTTGAAATATTCGAATTTTTTTCAAAAATTGAAAAATTAGAAAAAAATTGAATTCTCAGAATTTCCAGAATGTTCTAGATTTTTTTCAAAAATTTTGAAAAATTTTCAGATTTTCTAGATTTTTCCAAGATAAACTTTTTTCTTTCAAATTTTGAAATTTTATCAATTTATCAATTAACCAATTTTTCAATAGCCAAATTTTCTAAAAACAGAAAAATGATAATCACAAATTCTGAAAAAATTAGAATTTTTGAAAAAAAAAAACATTTCCATATCAAAGTCACCTTATTGACCCAAAATTGGACTCTTGCAAAAAGTACATGATGACATAATTTTTAAATTAATTTTTCTTTCATTCAATATTCGCCCAACAATTCCAATTAGCTTCACCGCCGCCAAGACAGGTGGTTTTTTTGGCATTTGTCCATTGAGAAAAGGGCAATTTGTCATGCGGAACGCTTGATTAAATGTGTGCTCATGGGCTCATCGCGCCAAGAGCCAATCATCCATTTCCCGGCTTCATTTTTATGCAAAACCCTTAATCACCCGGGGCCTTTTTCGGAAAAAGGGTCCATGAAAATGTCAAAATGGGAAAATGGGGAAAATGGGAAAAATGGGGAAAAAATCGATCAAGAGGTTTAATTAAATTTTTTTAATTTGAAATTTTAACTTGAAAAATGGAATGGGAATTAGGGAATTTTCCAAAAAAAAAATCAATAATCCCTCTTTTTTTTGAGAATGACAATTATTGCCGTTCCGCGGTGAGTCACCTAGTGGGTCTCGCCACGAAAATGATTTTTGGCTGAAATATAGCTTTTGGGCAAAGTTTTGACACTTTTTCTGATGAAAATGGGTAGATTCCACCATTTTATGCCAATTTTCAGTGCAAAAAAAATGAATTTTCGAGAATTTTGCCTATTTTTCCCAAAAACCTCAATTTTCTCAAATTATCACTGGAAAATGCTGGAATTTGGCTGAAATGGTTGAATTTACCCATTTTTAACATGAAGAATGTCAAAACCTTGTCCAGAAGCCTTGTTTCAGTCAGAAACGATTTTCGTTGCGAGACCCAAGGGTAAATTTCAATTTTTCAAAATTTTTCCCAAAATTTTGAAATTTTTTTTTCTCAATTTTTTTCAAATTGGCCAAACTGGCAAAAAAAATGCAAAATGATTCCAAAAATTTCAAAAAATTTTGAAAATTAAAAAAAAAAGTTTTCTGAAATTTTGGAATTTTTCAAACATTTTCAGAAATATGGAAAAAACATTTTTTCTTTAATTTTCCGAAAATTCTTCATTTTTTCTCCATTTTTCCCTAAAAATTCTCGAAAAAAAATTTTTTTTCGTGGCGAGACCCAACGGTCAATTTTTTGAAAATTTTTTCCTGATTTTTTTGAATTTCTAATTCTTCATTTTTTCCCAATTTTTCCCAAAAAATCCAATTTTATAACCCATAAAACTAATGCTCTCATACCAATAAAACCCTTTTTCCATTTCCATTTTTTTATTATTTTTCCCGAAGAAAACCTAATAAATGTGCGGGGTATACTGTAGTTTTACGATGTCCAATTTTGACCCGATTATGTATACTTCTGGTTTTATTTTATTTTATGGGGAAGGAAAAGGCGCCAGGCTTCTTTGAGCAAGAGCCAAATGGGAAATGGGAAGGGGGCCTATTGGTGACCAAGGGAAGGAAGGGGGGAAGTGGGTCTTGGCACGAAAAGGGGGAAAATTGAAGGAAAACTGATTTTTGATTTAAAAAAAAGGAAAAAAGAATCAAATTCCCATTTTTGAAAAAAAAAATTGGAGCAAGGGTCTTGCCACAAAATTTGGTGAAAAATGAGCAATTTTGAAAACCCGGGATTTCGGAGCATCGTACTGGAAATTTCATAACTTTGCTCAGAATAGCTCTTTTTTGCTCGTTCTTGGACTAAAATGCTTGGAAATTGATAAAAATGTTATTTTCCTTATCACTGATGGCTATTTTGTCCCAACCGGGATTTCGGAGCATCGTAATGGCACGAAATTGACACGAAAAGAAGCCAAAATTTTCAAAAATGGAGAAAAATTGATAGAAGAAGGGTCTTGGCACGAAAATTTAGGAAAAATGAGGGATTGACTAGGAAATGATGGAGCCAGTGAGAATTGAAGGAAAACTTTTCTCATTTTTGAAAAAAAAAATGAAGAAAGGGTCCTGGCACGAAAAATAGAAAAATAGGTAAATTTTCAGAAAATTTTAATAAATTTAGGGAAAGAATAGAAAAACACTGATAAATTATTGGAAAATTTTGCAATTTTGGGAATTTTAGAAAAATTGAAATTTTCCAATTTTTCAAAAAATTTTTTTTAGAAAATCTTCAAAAACCTAACTGTTATCACCAGTTTTCTTGATTTGGGGGCTAAAAAATAATTTTTAGATCAATTTCAATTTTTTCAATTTTTTTCTGGATTCTTTCCTAATTTTTCTAGATTTTTCTATTTTATTCTGATTTTTTTTAAATTTCAACTTTTCTCAATTTATTTTTTTTCCAAATCTTTCCCTCCCATACTCACCTCAGCAACCAGCTTATTCACAGCATTCCGGCACTGAGCACACAATTTGATGGCGACACGTGGCACACCGATCTGATCCATTACAAAGGCTCGTGTTCTAATCGGAACATCGTAGAGATCAGGCGGACTCGACCTCTGCATTCTAGTCTTCTTCTTGCCAGAACAACGGTTTCCAGGACAGCGACTGAAAAAAATGATTTTGAAAATAAAAATAAAAATTCATAGTTTTTTTTAAATTTCAAATTTCTGTGAAATTCAGAAAATGTATGAATTTTTCAAAAACTAATTCCTTTTTCTAAAAAATTTGATTGAAATTTTTAAAAAATTCCAAATAAATTAGAAAATTTTTTTTTAATTTTTCAAAGGATTTTTTTCAAAATTTTAAATTTCTGAAAAATACAAAAAATCGATATCATCAAATTCCATTTAAAAGAATCCAAAAAACTCACTTGTCCTTATAGCTCTTGGACATTTCATCACGACAGCGACAGCACACAACACGAGCTTCTTCCGAGGAAACGGCTGAAAAAGTTGGGAATTTCGAAAAATTACTAGATCTTCTAGAAATTGAAAATTGTCCAGATTACTGTGAAGAAATATCGATTTTTTTCAAAAAAAAAATTAAAAAAAAAAATTTTTTTTTTAATTTTTGAATAAAATTTTTTTTCTGATTTCTCTAAATTTTCCCATTCTTTCCAGAATCCTCAATTTTTTCCCGATTTCTCCCTATTTTTTCAAAATTTCTTCCATCTACCGTAATCCTCCTTGTTTCACCCCCAAACCCCTCGTTTTTCCCATCTTTCATCCCCATTTTCCCTCCCATAAATCGTATTTTTCTGATCGTACTAGTCCGACTCAAAAAGGTACAAATTATCATGTCACACAGAAAATGAAATTGGAGCCTCGGGGATTGGATTTTGTGGTGAAAAGTGTGTATGTGCTCAAGATCCGGGAAAAAAAGTGAAAAGTGAAATTACATGTTTGAATGGGAAAGACTTGTTGGAGGGAAAAATTGAGGGAAATGTATTGGAAATAGGGGGAAATTTGAGATTATTGATTTTTCGAAAAGAAAATTGGAGGAACAGATTTTTGAAATTTTTTGAAAAGAAACTGATAATTTCCAAAATGTTTCAAAAAATGTTTCAAAATTTCTCGAATTTTTCTGGAATCTCAAAAATTTTTTTTTGAAGATTCTGAAAATTTCTCTCGTATTTCTGATATTTTTTTTAGATTTTCCAATTTTTCTAAAATTTTTAAAAATTTACCCAGAGCTTTAATAAAATTTTTTAAATATCTGGAATTTTTTTTTTAATTTCAAAACATTTTCTAGAGTTGTACACATTTCTATAGAATTTTAGAAATTTTTTCCAGGTTCTGAAAAATTTTGCAAGATTTCTGGATTTTTTCTGGAATTTCGAAATTTTTTAAAAGATTTTGAAAATTTTTCCAATGTTACTGAAATTTTTTTTCTGCTTCATATTTTTCATCTGAAATTATAAAACTTTTCTGAAATTCTAAAAAACATTTTCAGAGCTCTGGTAATTTTTCTGAAAAAATGGAAATTTTTTAGAATCCCAAAAAAATTTTCCAGAATTTTCGAAATATTTCTGAATTTCATTTAAAAAAATGTTCCAAACTTCTAAATATTCTTCAGAGCTTCAAAAACAATTCCAAACTGTGAAAAAAAAATGTTTCTAGAGCCCAACATTTTTTAGAAAATTAAAAAAAATTTTTATACTTTTCGAAATTTCTCAAGATTTCCTTTGAAAAATGTTGTATTTCTAAAAATGTTCCAATAGTTCCAATTTCCACCTAGAATCTCTGAAAATTTTTCCAGAACCTCAATAACATGGATTTTCAATTTTCTAAATTTTTTTCTAATCCCCAACTCACCCCAAACATCATAAGCCTCTCTCGGCAGCATAGTCCCTTCCAGATCGATTCCATTGACCGTCTTACAACAAAACATACACATCAGAGAATTCTTCGGATACTTCTCATACTCCAACGGTGGCATCATTCGAAGATAAGCCAACTCTTCATTCGACGGAAAAGGTGCAACTTTGTATTTAGTGGCCCGTTTCCTAGCCTTGAAATCCTTCTTATAGTCTTCAGTCTTCTTATTCATATAGTAATAAAGCACCAGATCCGAAGCACTTTTGTTCACAAAAAACTTCTCCAATCCATGAAAAATTTTCACATGCTCCACACATCGACTCTTGAAAAGAGCCGACTCCTCGGGTGTCCACTGTTTGAGTCTGTCTGCAATCGACTTTCGATGCACCATCTTCATATCCTTCACAATCGATCCGGGTCTCTCCACGAAAACATCCAGTTTCCTCTCGGCCTCTGTCAGCAGAGCCGGCACCTCTGCCACTCCTTTCCGCACCTTCTCATCTGCAACTCGTCTCGCGAGCATTGCTCTTTCCTCGTCGCCTCTGAGACGGGTATCTGCACGGTCGCATCTTTCGCGATCTTCTCGGTCTTTTTTGGTTTCCGGGAACTCGGTTTCCATTGTGTTTCGAAGCTCGAGCGTCCAGGATCTGAAAAATTGAGGTAAAATTTCAAGAATTTTTTGAGGATTTAAAAAAAAAATTTAGAATAATTTCTAGATGATTTTGGATTTTCGGGAAAATTTTGAAGTTAGGAAAAATTTTTAAAAATTGAAGAATTGAAAAAAATTGGAAAAAAATTTTTTTAAAGAAAATTTTTTTCAGGAGTTTTTTCTTTCATTTTTTTTTAAGATTCGGTTTTTTTATTCGCATAATTAAAAAAAAAATTTTTTTTCAGAATTTTGTAAATTTCTGAAAATTTTCAAAAAAATTTCTGAAATTTTCTGAAAATTTTTCTAAAAATCAGAATATTCCAGAATATTGCTAAATCACTGGATTTTTTGAAAAATTGCCAAAATTTCCAGCAAAAATTCTCGCTAAACCACATTTCGTGGCGGGACCCAAAAGGTTAAAAAATTTTTTTTGAAATTTTCTTTTTTTTTCCAGTTTTTCAAAAACTAGAATTTTCTGAAAAAAGGATTGGAAAATGATGAAACTTTAAAAAATTGAAAAAAAATTTTATGAAAAAAAAATTTTGAAATTTTGAAAAAAAAAATTTTTTTTTTAATTTTTCCCAATTTTTTCCTAGTTTTTGACAATTGAAAAATCAATAAAATTGCTGAAAACTAATGCTGAAATTAGAAAAAAATTTCAAAAAATTTCTGGAAAAAATTTTTTTTTTTTGGAATTTTTGGAACCAAAAATTTTTTTTTGAAATTTCATTTTTTCTAAATTTCCTCTAAATTCCAAAATAATCAATAAAAAATCAGTAAACTCACTTTCTCTCGTCAGTCTCCTCCCACTCCTTGAGTTCCTCCTGGAAAATGGCGAATCGTTCGTCGTATTCTTTGGAGATCTCCATTTTGATGTCCCTGCAAAAAAATCAATAATTTAAAAAAAAATCAATAATACTAAAGTAACTAAAAGTGCAAGTGCGCTCTACCGAAAAATTAAAAATTCAAAAAAAATTCAAAAATTTTTTTTTTTTAAATTCAAAATTTCGGAAATAAAATTTTTTTTTCAAATTTTCCAAAAAATCAAAAGTTCAAAAACTATCACTAATTATCACTAGTTATCACTACCTACCTCTCTTCCATATCCATTGTGTGTATTGTTTGTTATCAGTGATTCCTCTTATCAGCCAACGACGACGAGTTGTCTGCGTCTCTCTCTATCACTCTCCACTAATTGAGTATGTGAATATTGGTGATAAGTAGTTGATTAATGTGAGGTTCAGGTTGATGAGACCTGAAAGTGATAAGAACTGATAAGATCAGGTGATAAGAAAAAGAGTATTCGAGAATATTCGTTCTAATGAGGGGAACTTGGAAAAACAAGAAAATGAGGTGGAAAACAAGAAAAATTGGGGGCAGATGGAAAGATATATATTTTCAGAATTTAGAAGACAACAATTCTCAGAATCGGATAAAGTAGGCCTAAATTCAGGCCTAAAAGCCTGGAAAATTGGGCTTGAAACTAGAAGAAAATAGGTCTAAAACTAGGAAAGATAGGCTTGAGAGCCTGGAAAACTAGGCCTGACAGCCTGAAAGCCCGAAAAGCCTAATCTAGCCTATTCTCGGCCTGAAAGCCTGGAATTCTGGAAAACAGGTGAAATTTTCAATTTTTCAAATTTCCCGCCATACAAAAAATTTGAAAAAGTGTTCAATTTCCCTCCCGATGAGAATATGGGTCTCGAAGCGAAAAGAACGGAAATTATTCGTTTCGAGACCAAATTTAGCGGGAAATTTGAAAAATTTGAAAAATTAGCGAGATATCGTGGCGGGACCCGGAAATAGGAGGGAATTGATGATTTTCGTGGTGGGACCCAAAAATTGGGAAAAATTTTTTTGAATTTTTCCTAATTTTTTCAGTGAATGGGTAACTCTAAAAATTCTAGAGAAAAAAGAAAAAAAAAGAAAAAAAATTAGTTCAAAAAAAATCAAAAATCGTGTCAAGACCCAAAAACAAAAAAAAAGATGGAAATTGTCGTGGTGAGACCCAAAAATTTGGAAAAAAGAGCTAAAAAGCTAGAAAAAAGGAGAATTGGTAGAAAATGAAGACTTTCGTGGCGAGACCCATAAAAAATGAAATTTGAATTTTTTAAAAATTTTTTCGGAATTTTCCCGTTTTTTTTCAGTCTTTGTTTGAATTCAAAATATTTTAAAATTGCCCTAATAAATTTTAGAAAATTTCAAAAATGTGAAAAAAATTTTTTTTCAAAAAAAAAAAAAATTTTTTTCAATTTTTTTTGTGAATTTTTTTTTTCTGTCTTATTTCAATTTCAAAACATTTCGAAATTAACCTAATAAAAATGTAAAACAAGCATAAAATTCAAAAAATATTTTTTTCCTCAAAAAAAAATCAGTTTTCTATTCCCCATCTCTTCAGAAAAGAGCAATGTTCTTGTGTGTGCCGTGCCCACACATGCGTCATCATCATCGAACAACATCATCAGAACACAAAATGTACAAGAAAGGCGAATGATATGATGATGATAATGATAACGAGAAGAAAAAGGAGAAAAATGAGAAAAAAGGAGTGGTAATTGGGAAGAAGAGAGAGAGAGAGAGAGAAGAGACGCAGAGATCAAATGGGTAAACAGTTTGGCGGGGAGGGGAAGGGGAGAAAGGTCAGGTGAACTTGGGGATGGGTCTGGGATGGGTCTGGGAGGCCTAAAAGCCTGAAAAAAAGGCCTGGAAGCCTGAAAATTGAGCTTGATGAAAATTTGGCTTGAATGGGAAATGAGGTTTGAAGGTAGGTCTGAAAGATAGGCCTGAAAGTCAGGCCTTGAGCCTGATAAAAAGGCCTGGAAGTCTAAAGATCTAGAATGTGGGCCTAAAGGCCTAAAAGCTTGAAAACTGTTGGGTTTGATGAAAATTTGGCTTGAGGGCCTGAAAATCGACCCGGATGAGATGGGAAATGAAGTATGAAGGTAGGCCTAAAAGCCTGTGATCCTAGGCTTGAAAATGAAAGCCTGAAGACTAGAAAATGAAGGTCCCAAAGCCCAAAAAGCCCACAAATCAAGCCTATTTTCAGATTTTGAAAAAATTCAAATTTTGGTCAAAAATCACAAAAATTGAATCTTTTAATTTTTCAATTAATATTTTTTTTTCAATTTTTTTCTATTTTTCTAGAACTTTCTACATTCTTAGAAAATTTCATATCTATTCATATTATGCCCTAAATTTTTTTCAATTTTCTGTAAGATCCCCCTAATTTTTGTGATTTCTGACTTCAAAATGTTGACGTTACAACTTTCGTGGCGAGACCAAAAATCTCAAAAAATCAAAATTTCTTCAATTTCGTGTCAAGACCCATTTGCCAACAAAAACTTCAATTTACAAATCCAAAAAAAATTTCAAATTTTTTTCACCTGTTCTAGCACAAAATAACCCAACATAACTCAAATTTTTCAGGCTCCGCCCACTTTTCCGAGTAGCTCATTAGCAACACGTGTTTCATTGATGATAAAATGATAAAATGGTAATCTCTTATCACTGATAAGTTATCACCAAAAATACATCAGTTTATCAATTTATCAATCCCAATTTCCAAAAGACGTCAGTGTTGAGAAAATGAGGCGATTAGTGTATGGATAAGAAGGCATCGAGAGCAGAGAAAATCTTTTTAGGCCTTTTTGAGAAAAAAAAGAAATATCCGGAAAAAGGAGAAAAGAAGGCAGAAAAACGGGGAAAAGGGAATAAATAAGTCTAGTGGAAAAGAAGGAAAACGGGGAGTGCAGCTGTCGTTTTTCTGGGCTGCAAAATTGCTTCCTTGATTTTGGGATTTTTGGGGGTTTTTTCGGAGATCAGAGAACTAGGCCTGAATGGGCTTAAATAGGCCTGATTTCAGGCCTAAAAGCCTGAAAAATTCGGCCTTAAAATCAAGGGGAAAGGGGGCTTGAAACTAGAAGGAAATAGGCCTAAAACTAGGGAAGATAGGCATGAGAGCCTGGAAAAATAGGCCTGCAAGCCTGAAAGCCTGAAAAGCCCAAATCTAGCCTATTCTCGGCTTGAAAGCCTTAAATTCTGGGAAACATGTGAAATTTTTAATTCTTCAAATTTTCAAATTTCCCGCCAAACAAAAAATTTGAAAAAGTGTTCAATTTCCTGAATATGGGTCTCGAAGTGAAAAGAACGGAAATTATTCGTTTCGAGACCCAATTGAGCGGGAAATTTGAAAATTTGGGAAAAATTAGGGAGGTATCGTGGCGGGACCCGGAAATAGAGGGAGATGATGATTTTCGTGGTGGGACCCGGAAATTGAAAAATTCAGAAAGTGGCGAATAATGGAAGAAAAAAATAACGGAAAATAGAGAAAAATCAAAAATCGCGTCGAGACCCAAAAACACCGATATGTTCGTGGTGAGACCCAAAAATTTGGAAAATTTCAAAAATAAATTGAAAATCGTTTCAAGACCAAAAAATCCCCAAATACCAAAATTTTCGTGGTGAGACCCAAAAAACCACAGAAAAAAATTAAAATTTAAAAAACTGAAAAATCGTGTCGAGACCCAAAAAAATGAAAAATTCACGAAAATTGCACAAAATCGTGTCAAGACCCAAAAATCTCGAAATACCGTAAAGTTCGTGGCGAGACCCGAAATTTCAATTTCATAAAAAAAACGCATATGTTCCCCGCCAAAAAACAACACATTCTTGTTGTCAGTCAAAACAGAAAAAATCTGATCCATTCCATTTTTTTCGGGCATTACCAAAAAAATAACATCCAATTATCTCGCCTATATATTTTTTATATATTCCAATTTTTCAGCTCAAAAAAACTCATTAATGAAGTGGGAAAATGGGAAAAAGTTGGGAAGGGGAAATAATAGAAAAATAGAAAATCATGTGTTTTTCGAGAGAATTAGAGAAAATGAGAAAAAGTGTAAACGTGCGCTCGGAACTAATGAAAAGAGATAGAAAATGTAACCTCTGATAACTAGTGATAACTGGTGATAAATGATATAGTGATAAAATTGATAAGATGGAGAGCATGGTTTTCTAGCAATTTTTTGAATTTTCTATTTTTCTTATCAGTGATAAAAATATCAAAATTATTGGAACAGATCAGAATTGAAAGAATGGAAGGTAGACTGAAAAACAAAAAGAACAATGTCTGAAGACTTACGTCAAGAATTAGTGTAGTGATAAGGTACAGATATAGATTAAATTATCAGTGATAAGAGAATTGGGGATTAGGTGATAAGAAGTTGAACTTTTGATTTTTTGCAAAAAAATTTTGAAAAAAAAATTTTTTTTCAGAATTTGGTGGGAGAAAAGAAATTTTTGAGATTTTGAAAAAAAAAAATTTTTAAGTTGTCACAAAAAATTCAAATTTTTAGAAAAATTAGAGAAAAAATATTTTATGAAAAAAATTTTGAAAAAAAATTTTTTTTTTGAATTTTAAAATTTTATAATTAAAATTTTCTGGGAAATTTGAATTTTTTAGTGATTTTTGGGATTATAAAAATTAATTTTTCGATGTAAAAAATTCAAAAAAAACAAATTCTGAAAAAATTTATGAAAAAATTTTGAAAAAAAAATTTTTTTTTGAAATTTTTCTCTTAGAATTTCAAAATTTTTGAATTTTGAATTTTCTAGAAAATTTGAATTTTTTCTAGATTTTTGCAATTATAAAAATCAATTTTTCAATGTAAAAAAATTGAGAAAAATAAAATTTTCAAAAAAAAAAATTTTTTTTAATTTTTTAATTTTTTCAAAATTTTTTCGATCAATTCCTAAATTCCCATTTTTTCCAAAAAATCTCTAACTCCAAAAAAAAGAACAACAAATTAAATTACGCCCAATTTTTGTTGAATAAATATGTACAAATTCAGTTATGTATGTCTGACCCCCAAATTCTGAGAAAAAAAAATTAAAAAACATTTTTTTTCAATTTTTATTGATAAGCTGATAAATTCTAATTATCAGCAATTTGTTATCAATTCAAAATTTTTTTTTTAATTTTAAAAAAATTAAAAAAAATTTTTTTTTTTCAATTCCTGACGTCATAATTTTCAAGAACTTCAAAATCAGAATCCCCAGAATCCAAAAATATGAATAAATCAAAAAACCCCCTTTCAGAGCTCAAAGCCTTCAATTAGCAGTCGAAAAACGAAATGTCACTCGATAATTGCATAGTCTCTTGCGTATATTGACCTTGACGGCGAGAGAGTATAGCAAATAGAGAGACGCAGAGAATTTGAATTTGGAAAAGGATTCTGAATTAGAAGACGTTCTGGGAGGATTCAGAATCAGAATCTTCTGGGACGTCTTCTGAAAATCCAGAAGTGGAAAATAGCAATATCTGGCGAGAGAGTGTGTGAACAGGAGAGACGCAGACAATGGGTATACACAAAGAACACTACGTAGCGGGTTATTTTGAGTGGTTTTTGAGTTAGAATTTTTTAATTTAAATTTTTTTAAAAGTTTTCAAGACGCGGAAAGGTTGCGGAACAGATGCGGAAAAGGGGAAATTGAGGGAAAAATTTATAAAATTTTTTAAAAATTAAAAAAAAAATTTCAAAATTTTTTTTTGAAAGATCAATGAAATCAAAGATTGGAGAACACTAAACTTGAAAAATTAAATTTCAAAAAAATGGAAAAAAATTTAAAGGTGGATTCAGAAGGCTTCTGGGGATTCAGATGAAAAATGAAAAATTCAGAATCTGGATTCTGAAGCTATTTCCATAGGTTATGGTGATTTTGGAGTATTGGAAAATTTTGAAAAAATCAATATTCGATCCAAAATGATTCAGATGGCTTCAGAAGGCTCCAGAATCACCTTATTTGAAAAATTCAAAATTTCGCAATAACGATAACAGAATCGGATTCAGAAGACGGGATTCTGAAGCTTCAGAATCCCTAAAACTGGAAAAAATGCACAAAATTGGAGAAAGAATACGCGGAAATTCAAAAAAGTGAAAATTCAAAGGTTAGTGACCTTTAAAACCCTTTAAAGGTACAATTGTCCCTAGGGTGGGTCATCGGTGGACCATAGAATTAAGAATCCGAAAATCAGAATTCAAAATGCTCCAAAGAACCCCTCCCATTATAAAAAGGTAACCCCTCGAATTAGAAAAAAAGAAGGGGGCTGTTTCCTCTCTTTTGGACAGACGACTAGCAGTCGTCCCGACGGCGAGAGAGTGTATGGCAGTGAGAGACGGCAGACGACGAGAGAGTGCGAGGGTGAGAGACGCAGAGAGGTGAGAGGGGTGAGAGATGACGGGGTAGAGAGACCACCCGAGCGGGACTCATTTGGATGAATGTTCTTGGGACCGAGGGGGCAAGTGTTCCTTATCAGAGGGGGGACCTTATCACTTGATCACCTTATCAGTGATAGGGACTCTAGAGGCTTTAGAGATTTGAATTGTGAAAACAAAAGGTCAAACTTGAGATTATGGGGTACCAGGATTCAGAAGGTTTGCTTCTTATCAGGGAATCCCTTATCACTGATTAGGACCCTAGAGATTCAAATTGCAAAAACAAAAAGGTCAAATTTGAAAACATGGGATATTGGATTTTGGGCTTCAGGATTCTGAGATTCAGAAGGCCTTCAGATGAGAGGATTCTGAATTCTGAATCCTGATGATAAGGTGTTATCATCACTATCATCACATGATAAATCTTTTGTTATTCATTTGTATGTTGGAGGATGAGAGATAGAGAAGAAGAGGAGCAAGAGGACAGAACGGATATGTGGATTTACGGGGAAGTTTTTGAAAGTTTTGGGATTTTTTGGATTTTCGTGGTGGGACCCAAAATAGGAAAGATTGAATTTGAAAGAATAAGCACAAAATTTGAGCAAAAAAACATTTTTTTTTGAAAATTTTCGGATTTTCGGATTTTGACATTTTCGTGGTGGGACCCAGATTTTGAACATTTGGATTTTTAGTATTTTCGTGGTGAGACCCAAAATGTGGAAAATTGAAATTTCAATCAATAAAAAAAGTTTTTTTTTTGAAAATTTTGATTTTTTTGAACTTTGACATTTTCGTGACGAGACCCAAAATTTCTGAATTTTTGCTAAATTGCTAAATTCGGCCTAAAATGGATATTTCATCATCAAAAAATCAATAAAAGTTCAATTTTTCAAAATTTCGGCATTTTCGTGTCGAGACCCAAATTACCCAAATTTTCACAATTGAAACTGATAAAATGACAAAAAATCAATAGGAATACCCCTAAAAATTGTAAATTTCGTGGTGGGACCCAAAACGAGAAAAAATAGGGAATTCAAGTTCAAAAGATCAAAGAACATAAGATAACAAAAAGCAAAAGTTGTTACATTTTTCAAATTAATTTTAAAATTTAAATTCAAATTAAAAATAAGAAATGTGATTTTCGTGGTGAGACCCAAAAAGCAAAAAAAAAGAAAAAGAAGCAAAAAGATTGCAAATAACATATTTGCACAACTAGCAATTAGGTGAACTTTACAAATTAGGTGAACTTGGCAAATACAAAAAGACTGAAAAGGACCCCTATGGAACGTGGGACCCCTTACGGTCCCTTTTTCAAGTTCTCCCCTCGCCCATTTTAGCGGCCGGCTGGCGGGCCGGGGAGGACGAGTAAGAGCGCGCGCGGCCCCCCGTCATAGAGAGACGAGAGAGTGTGTGGAGGGGAGAGACGCAGACAGTGGCCCTGCAGTGCGC
>LR539966.1:211059-317602 GCA_900536315.3 Caenorhabditis becei | reverse complement strand
GTTGTGACAGAGTTTTCAGGTAATTTCGATATTTTCCATTCTTCATGTGCCTCCTCTATCGAATATCATCGGAATATCCCAAAAAAGTCCAGTCATTTTCGCACATTTTTAAAAAAACCGCCGGGAGCGGCGCCTTTCTCTGCGTCTCTGCTCTCTCGTCACGCCGCGTTCAAACGCGCCGGGCGGCAGACATAACGGCCTCACTAAATAATTCGCCAAAAATCGAGGAAAAATCGTAAATTAATTCCCTTCGGGGGTTTGCTTAGTTGTTGCTACTCCGTCATTTTAAGCCAATAAAATGGACATGCAAAATCTGCATGTGCGGGTCCTTTAATTCCCCTTTTTCTAAACTTTTTCCCATTTATTTTTTTTTTCAATTTTATAAATAAATAATTTTCCAAATCTTGCACCCGAACGGCCCTATTCCTCTCCGTTACACACCCTCTTTTTGTGACGTCATTTTGTGTTCTTTCACTCTCTTTTCCTCGTTTTGCCCGGCCAGCCGAGCAACACGAGAGAGAGAGTTGGACTGGATTATTTGAGGGGTTTTCGATGTTTTTTGAGCTGGGAAATAGGGGCAAAAGGAGGTGATTAGATAAAGTTGATAAGAATCAAATGAAATTATTGAGAGGGGTTGCGTGCAAAATGGGAACTTTGGGAAGTGGGGGAGAAGGTCAAAAATTGGGTGGGTTTTAGAGAAAAACTGATATTTTTCGTGGCGGGACCCGAAGTTTGGGGAATTGAAATTTGAAAGATTCAGCAGGATTGAAATTTTTAGAAATTAGCGAAAAATTATATAAAATTAGGATTTTTGTGTGTCAAATTTTTCAAAAATATGTTTTTTTTCTTGAAAATTTTGGAATCTATAAATTTAGGAAAAATCTGAAAAATTCCAAGAAAAAATCCGTAAAAAGAGGACTTTATTCCGAATTTTCATTTGATTTTCATACTTTTGAAATTTGGAAAAATGCTAGTTTTTAATTTTTTTTGCAATTTTTGGAGTAGAAAACATTTTTATTGTTTTTTTGCAAAATATGCTTTTTTTGAATTTCAAATAAAATATTTTTTTGACAAATTATATAATTTTTCCATTGCGGAAGAAGGGTCTTGCAGCGAAAAGTACAAATACTTTTTTCTTCTATTTTTCCCAATAACAAATCCTTTCGCTCTCCTATTGACAAGCCTACAATCCATGCGCTTCCGGAATGAATTCATTCCGGGAAGAACACTGGAAAACAGGAAAAACACACTGAAAGTGTGTTTTTCCCTGGGTTTTTGGGAAAAAGTTCTGGAGGGGGATTCTGAAGAAATGGAAGATCCAGAAGACAAAAATTCAGATGTGCACAGTAAAATTTGGAAAAAATACTCAAAAAATTCAAAAAAAAAATCAAAAATCTAGAAGAATCTAGACAATTCCCGCCATTTTTTGTTCAAATTTGAGGAAAATCGGGGATTTTTGGTCAATTTTAAAGTTTAAAAAAATTTTGAAATTTGAAAAAAAAAATTTCCATAAAATTTCATCATTTTCCACTTCCATCCTTTCAAAAATTTAATTTTGTCATTGTTTACCAATTTTCTCCAACTTTTTCCAATTTTCCAAGAATTTGAAGGATTTACGAGTCAAAATGAGCAGAATCTTTGATGAATCATTGCTCCTTTCTTCTTTTTTTCGCACATTTTTTCCAACTGAAAATGTTCAATTGAGACGCAGAGAGCGCACTTTCGGTCAGAAAGTCGAGGGAAATCGAGGGATTTTAGGAAAAAAATAGAGAATTTGTAAAGAAAACCGGCAAACTACAGCTGAAAATAAATGGTATCATTATTTTTTCCAATTTCCCCATTTCTCACATGACACATGTGTCTGTTCACCTATTCCTTATCAATCACATTCGGAAATTGTTCTCATTTTCGCTTTCCATTTCCTATTTCCCCTTTTGGTTTTTGACCCATAGCTGAGTCATGTTGAGCTGAAATGGATGGATTAGAGCTTCAATTTCCTATGGAATTCTAGCGGAAGGGGATTTGAAGGCGCGAGAACAGAAAGATTGGATTTTGCACGTCGCGTGCAGGAAACATCAAAGTTCTCGAGGGAGTGGAGAACATGATTCGTTGGACGAAGAACGAACTCGATGATCATCACTGACACATGTGAATCATGTAACAGGTTTATAACAAACAATTTATAAACAAGAAAATCACGCAACAATCTCGAAACGGAGAGGAGCGAGAAGTTCCGGCGTGTTGTCCTTGGTGGTGACGGTGTGAGCACCTCTTGGGGCGACTGGAAGTCTCTTGAGGACTGGGACAGCCTGTCCGGCGGTCTTGGCGGCCTTTCTCTTCTCGTCGTTGGACTTGACACGGTTCAAGAAGTCGATTCTGCACTTGGATGGCTTGATGTGCTCGACGCGGATGTTGATTCTCTTTGGGAGGATGTTTCCGCTGAAAAAAGGAACGTTGAATGGCAATGACAGGGTTTTGTTGTATTGAGAGGAAGCTTTTCGAAAAACAAAATTTTGCTTCGCAAAAACGATTCTGCAGTAGGAGCAGGTTTCATTGAATCAAAATTGATGCCGAAGCTCATTTAGAAGAAAAATGAACAAAATACTCACCGAACTCTCTTGTTGACGATGATTCCAACAGCTCCTTTGGTGACGTTGAAGATTCTTCCGGTTCTTCCGTGGTAAGCCTTGAATGGCATACCCTTCTGGAAGGCTCCATTGGTCTTGATGTCGACCAGATCTCCGCGCTTGTACTGGGTGTAGTAGGTGGAGAGATGCTCAACTCCGTGCTTGCGGAAGTCGCGAGCGAACATGTAACGCGTTCCGCGTCTGAGACCCTTGGAGTTAGTCATATTTTACCTGCAAAAATTGATTATTGATGATGAAAATGGGAAGAATGAACGAAAATCGCGGAGAAAAACAAGGAAAATTGAGGAAATCGAAGTAAGCAAAATTTAAAATCCGGGAAAATCGATTTTTCAAGGTTTTTACCCTATTTTTCACAAATTTTTAGGCTCAAACAGTGAAAAAATAAATAATTTTAATATTTTTCAACAAAAATTCACTTAAAAACGTGCAGAAAAACGGTAATTTTTCGAAAAAAGAGAAAAAATCTTTAGGCCAAATGAATAAAAGTTTGTTAAAGGCGCACGGCATACGGTCACACTCACTTCAGCAGTGCCGCACTTCCCCTGTTCGCGGCGAGACCCGTCCCTCTCGCTGTCTGCCGTCTCTTCAGCGGTGCGCATCTCTCGCTTTCGCTCGGTTTTCAGCACGGTTTTTTCGATTTTTTCAGCGATTTTTATGAAATTTTGTAATGTTTTGTGTTTTTCAATTAATTTTGTAAAAAATTACGCGTTTTTTGACTGTAAAACGAGGAAATTTATCGATTTTTCGTTGGTTTTTTTCAATTTTTCCACTTTTGTCGTTGATGTTTTTCGTAAAAAATCAAATTTCCAATTTTTTCGTTTCAGAATGTCGTTGGGTACTCTCGTCTACAACAATATCTCTCGTCGCTTCTCGACCATCCTCCTGGCCTCGGCTTTCGGAGCCTACGCCTTCAACTACACGCTGGAGGGACTCACCGACTTCTACTGGGATTCCGTGAGTTTTTTATCATTTAAAATTGAAGAGAGATTGTCAATATATGTGTCAAGAAGCTCGAAATCTGAGAAAAAACGGTAAAAATTATGAAAAACCAATGTTTCACTGGAAAAATTCAAAAATCCATGTTCCGCCGAGAATTTCTCGCCAAATCTTAGAAATTTCGGTTTAAGCTGACAAATTTGTCATTCTGATCACAAGTTCTTCAAAATATTGCGAAAAACGACGAAAATAATGCCCGAAAGATAATTTTTGGCCGGTTTTCTTTCAAATTTTTCTAAATTCCCCCCAAAATCCACTTTCCCCCACCAATTTTCACCAAATCTCCTTCTATTCCCACATTTTTGCAGAAGAACTCCAACAAGCAGTGGAAGGACATCAAGAAGCAACTGGCTCAAGAATAGACGGCACCCTCAGACGAATGAGAGCTCCGTCGACGTCGAAGCGATGGTGTTTGGCCAGAAACTCAACTTTAGTCTCCTAATTTTTCCTGTCGAAATAAGATAAGATAAAACATCTTTCGGTTGTTGAAAAACTGAAATGTTCCCCCTGAATCTTATCAAAAATCTTGAAATTCCAGTTGAAAATCTGAAATTCTTCGGAATTTTACTAAAAAATCTTGCAAAATCCCCTATCTTCGCCAAACTGGTACGAAAAGTCTCTTCCTCATCAATGTATGCCGAGAAAGCGCCGGGGAAGTCAATATTTACCACCGGATAAAGAGGAAATAGTCGACGGGCGGCTCAATTAGGAAAAAGGAGCTGGGCAGGCGATCGGGTCAACTCTTTGGCAAAGGGCACGGCAAACAGCGATGGATCAGTGGAAAACGAGGAAGCGCAGACATCTGACAGTATTTAATATTTGAGTTGTGTGTCGGACCGTACCACGTACTGGACACCTCAAACAGACTTCGACGGGGCGGGCCGAACTGACCTCGGCCCCCGCCGCGGCTCTATTCAGTTGACGGCCTTGGGTCTTGGGTCTTGCAGCGACCGAAGTCTAGGATATTTATGTATTTCGCAACTTTTTAGGATTTCTCAAAAAATTTGGAAATTCGCATTAGAGCGCACCTTCAATTTCCGAAAAATTCTGATATAGCCCAAATTGTTTATAATTTGAAATTTTGGGATTTTTCTGAAAAGTTCGCACTAGAGCACACTTTCGGAATTTTGTTAAAACTTAGAATAATTTGCATTGGAGCGCGCTTGGAAGTTTTCAAAAAAATTTTATCTCTCAAAAATATGATTTTTGCGAATTTTCTAAATTTTCTGAAAAAGTCAGCATTAGAGCGCACTTGAAAACTCTAAATGTTTCGATTTTTCGGAATTTTCTTAAAATTAAAAATAATTTGCATTAGAGCGCTTTTGAAAAATTTTTTTAAAAAATCTTATATCTCAAAAATTTGATTTTAGAAATTTTCTAGATTTGCAAAAAAATAGCATTAGAGCGCACTTGAAAAGTCCAATAATTCCTCATTTTTAGAATTTCTTCAAAATTTAACACAATTTACTTTAGAGCGCACTTGAAAAATTTCAAAAAAAAAATTTTTTCTCAAAAATCGTAATTCTTGCAATTTTGGGAAATTTCCCAAGTTTTGCATTAGAGCGCACTTTCCGTTTTTCAAAAATTTTACAAATTCGTATTTTCCTCTATATTTCCAAAAATTTGCAATAGAGCGCATTTTTAAAATCGCTTTTTCTATCGAATAGTCATAACTACAGTCTATTATTCCACGTCATCATTATCCATTTGTATTCATCAATTCCATTTTCCTTTCTATTTTTTTCCCACTATTAGTAATCAATTTGGCCGTCTGCGTCTCTATGACACGTGTATCAACTACTTCCCTCCTCCTCTGTCCACCGATAGATACCATTTGTGTACATGTACACCCGCACCGGCAATTGACATACTTTTTTGGAGAAAACTAGAGAAAAATAGGGGAATATCTTGTGAAAATGACCAGAAATCGGAGAAAAACCGAAAAAAAAATGCAATTTTCACTGGAAAATTGTGGTTTTCTCAAGTTTATGGTAGCTTTTCGAAGTTTTTGATGGTTTTCCTGGGTTTTGGTTTTGTTCTCTGAGTTTTTAGATAAGAAACACGATTTCCTAGCTGTTTTGAGAGTTTTCCAGCAGAAAAGGCTGTTTTCTGTGTGAGAAACGGTGAAAATTGGCAAAAATTGTCATTTTTCCTGGAAATTGGGGGTTTTCAGTGGTTTTCAATGATTTTTCAGTGTTTTCCAAAGTTTTTCTAAACTTGCCAATTGAGAACACACTTTTCCTGCTATTTTATCAATTTTCTTCCAAAAACAATATTTTTAGTGTGAAGAATACCAAAAATGTATGAAAATGGCGTTTTCACTTGGAAAATGTGGTTTTTATCGGGTTTTCGCTACATTTTCGGGATTTCTGGTAGTTTTTTTTTCGAATTCCGAAGGGTAATCCAGTAACTTCACACTTTTCCAGTGATTTCCACTGAAAAAAACAAGTTTCCTGGATTTCAGACTGTTTTGCTGCCTTTTGGAGAAATTCTCTGGGAAAAATTGGTTTTTCACGGTTTCTATTAAAAATCACTGAATTTCAGCTGGAAACAACTATTATGTTCAGTTTCCAATAGAACATTCAGGATTCTAGACAATTTTAAAATATTTTTAGTACGAAATCTGGAAACGGTGGTTTTCTGTCGATTTTCATGATTTTTAGGTGAATTTTAGACAATTTTGGTCAATTTTTGCCAAATTTTACGTTTTCCTTCCATTTCTAGTCTTTTTTGCCTTTTTTCTGCTCTCTTTGCTATTTTTTCCTTCATTTTCTTCATATTTTCTCTCTATCTTCACCTAATTATCATAATTTATCAAAATGTGTTCCAGGGTTCTCCAAATGGTTCTAAACCGACGCCTGTGGGCGTTCGTCGCCGTTCTCTTCTGTATTTCTGGCAGTTTTGCCGCCACAGAAAACCAAGAAGAAGAGCTTCAGTACGAGTTGGACGAAGGAGTCGTTGTGCTCACTGATAAGAACTTTGATGCGTTCTTGAAGAAGAATCCAAGTGTTCTGGTCAAGTTCTATGCTCCATGGTGAGTTTGAAAATCTGGAAATTTGGGAATTAGGATTTTTGAAAAAAAATTAAATTTAAAAAATTGGAATTAAGTATTTAGAAATTGTGGTTTTTCATAAAATTCAATTCAAAAATGTGAAATTCCGAAAAAAAAATTTCTAGAAAATCTGCTGAAAATTTGAAAAACCTGAAAAAAAATTCAAAAAAAAAATTTTTTTTGAATTTTTTTCAAATTTTTTGTGGGTTTCTAGAAAAATTGGAAGTTCTTACAGCTTTAATTCTGCTGAAAAATTTATTTTTGAATTAAAAAAAAAATTATTTTTTTTAGTTTCAAGGAAAATTTGAAATTTTGACAGCTCTAGTTTTGCTAAAAATTAAAAAAAAAATGCATAAAAATTTGAGAAAAATTAAGAAAAAGTTCCAAAAATTTTTTTTTCGAATTTTTGAGAGAAGCAACTTTTTTTGAAATTTTTAAAAAATATCTGAAGTTTTGATAAATCTAATTGTAATTCTAAAAAATTCTAAAATTGACAAAAAAAATTTTTTCTATCAGTTTTTGGGGCATTTTCTCAATTCCAATTTTCCAGGTGCGGTCACTGCAAACACCTAGCCCCCGAATACGAAAAAGCCTCATCCAAAGTCTCAATCCCCCTCGCCAAAGTCGACGCAACCGTCGAAACAGAGCTGGGCAAGCGCTTCGAAATCCAAGGATACCCGACGCTGAAATTCTGGAAAAACGGAGAAGGACCAACGGATTACGATGGTGGAAGAGAAGAATCGGGAATCATCGAATGGGTCGAGTCACGCACCAATCCGAACTACAAGCCACCGCCAGAGGAAGTGGTCACCCTTACAACTGAGAACTTTGATGATTTCATCTCAAACAACGAGCTGGTCCTTGTGGAGTTCTATGCACCATGGTGTGGTCACTGCAAGAAGTTGACTCCAGAATACGAAAAGGCCGCTCAGAAGCTCAAGGCTTCCGGATCCAAGGTGAAGCTCGGAAAAGTCGACGCCACCGTGGAAAAAGAGCTGGGAAGCAAGTACGGAGTCAGCGGATACCCAACCCTTAAGGTTATCAGAAACGGAAGAAGATTTGATTATCAGGGCCCACGTGAAGCTCACGGAATCGTCAAGTACATGACGGATCAGGAAAAGCCAGCAGCCACGAAACTCGCCAAGACCAAGGATGTCGAGAGATTCATGTCCAAGGATGACGTCACTATCATTGGATTCTTCGCTTCTGAAGATTCCTCCTCATTCGAGGCTTTCTCCGACGCCGCCGAACTTCTCCGCGAGGAATTCAAGACCATGGGCCACACATCGGATCCAGCGGCTTTCAAGAAATTCGACGCTAAGCCAAATGACATTATCATCTTCTACCCGCCACTTTTCCACTCTAAATTCGAGCCGAAATCCCGGAAATACAACAAGGGCGCCGCAACGGCAGAGGATCTCTTGGCCTTCTTCCGCGAACATTCCGCACCATTGGTCGGTAAAATGACCAAGAAGAACGCCGCTAATCGGTATAACAAGAAGCCGTTGGTTGTGGTGTACTACAATGCCGATTTTACCCTTCAGTACCGTGAGGGAAGTGAGTATTGGCGACAGAAAGTGCTCAATATTGCTCAAAAGTACGCCAAGGATAAGTATCGATTCGCTGTGGCTGATGAGGAGGAGTTTGCCAAGGAGCTTCAGGAGCTGGGCTTGGGAGATTCTGGATTGGAGCATAATGTGGTGGTATTTGGATATGATGGCAAGAAATATCCGATGAATCCGGATGATTTTGATGGAGATCTGGATGAGAATTTGGAGGCATTCATGAAAGCAATCAGCTCTGGAAAAGCCAAGGCTCATGTCAAGTCCGCCCCGGCACCCAAGGATGATAAGGGACCGGTTAAGACAGTTGTCGGAGCCAACTTTGATAAGATTGTCAATGATGAGTCGAAGGATGTGCTGATTGAGTTCTATGCACCATGGTGTGGACACTGCAAGTCGTTTGAGCCAAAGTTCAAGGAGCTGGCGTTGGCATTGAAGAAGTCGCAGCCGAATGTTGTGTTGGCTAAGATGGACGCGACGGTTAATGACGCGCCGAGCGCGTTTGCTGTTGAGGGATTCCCGACCATTTATTTTGCGCCCAAGGGGAAGAAGGTGAGATTTCTGGAATTAGGGTGTCCAGAAATTTAGAAAAAAAAAATGAAAAATTTGATTTTTTTTTCTAAATTTGAAAATTTGAAAAATGAGATTTTTTTCTAAAAATATTATTTTTTTTACAATTTTCGTGGTGAGACCCTGGAGTTTATGATGAAAAAATTTTTGAAAATTGAGAAAAAAAATTTTTTTTCTGAAAATTTTGAAAAATTGGGGTTTCTCGCAATTTCGTGATGAGACCGATTCCGGGATTTACAGAAAAAAAATTGAAAAAAAATTCGGTTTCTTGAAAAATTTGAAAAATGTGGCGTTTCATTGTCGTGGTGAGACCCAAACTGGAAAATTCCACTTTTCGGCAAAAATATTATTCATTTTTATTTCCGGGTCAAAGTTCGGATTTTTCGAATTATCTTGGTGAGACCCATACTAGAAATTTCAACCTAACTGCAAAAATTTTTTGCTCAAAATTTGGATTTTTTGGAAATTTTCGTGGCGAGACCCATACTTGAATTTATGACGAAAATTTGAAAAAATTGAAAAAAAATTTGAGAATTTTTTTTTGAATTTTCGAAATTTCCCCATTTTCGTGGTGAGACCCATACTGGAAATTTCAATTTTACGACGAAAAACAAAACACATTTTTTTCATGATTTTTTTCAATTTTGAGAAATTTTTTTTTGTTTCTTGCATTTTCGTGGTGAGACCCATTCCGAGAGCTTCTAAAATTGAAAAAATTTAATGCTGAATTTTTTTTTCTAAAAAATAGATTTTGGACGTTTTTTTCGGCTCTAAATCGAAAAAATGCAATTTTTCCCGAATCCTCATTAGAGCGCACTTCCAATATCCTAATCCTTAATTCATAAATTGCTCCATTTTCCAGTCGGAACCCATCAAATATTCTGGAAACCGCGACCTCGAGGACCTCAAGAAATTCATGGCGAAACACGGAGTGGCCTCGTTCCAGAAGAAGGACGAACTCTAATTGTCAATGGAGCGCACTTGCATCACTTCTCTCATTTTCGGTTACGTGTATTTTGTATTAGTTCGTCGTTTCGCTTTTTCTTCGAAAATCCTAACTTCTTCTTCTTGTGAGGATCGAAAATAAACACTGATCGCCTTGAGCCCCCCGGGAGACACTTGACAATCAGAAGTGGCCGGGGCATGTTTGTGTTTATTGGAAAGTGCGCTCTACTGAACTTTGAGAGCACTATTGTTACAAACGGCGGGTCGCGCGGCGAGTTGTGTGAGCATTGGTCGGTTCGGCCGGTGATTTATGTGACGGGTGCGAGGAGGAACGCATTACAATGTGAACTTGACGTGGAGGATTCAGAAGGCTTCTGGATTCTGGAGGATTCTAAACGTCTAGACGGTATTCTTTTGCAAAAACTGATTTTTCCGGAAAATTCTGAAGTTCTGGATTGTATTCTAGAAAAATTTGGGCAAATTTGGTCAATTTTGAAGAAAGTTGTGATTTTTTGAAAATTGGGATCCTGGAGCCAAAAAGTTTCAGATGACGTGAAGGATTCAGAAGGCTGGATTCTAGCAAAAATGAGAATTTCTGGGATGCTGGAGGTCTAAACGGTATTTTGCCGAATTCTGGGCAAAATTGATTGATTCTGAACAAAATTGTGATTTTTAGAAAATTAGAAAATTGGGGTCGCTAACATGTAAGTTTCAGAAGACCGGGAGGATTCTGGAGTTCAGATTCTGATGAGAAAACATCTTGCTAATAATTCTGGAGGTCCAGACGTTATTTTGGTAAAATCTGGGTGAAATCGGTCAATTTTGAGCCGAGTTATGATTTTTTTGAAGTTAGAGGTTTACATGGTCCACAAGTTACAGATGATGTGAAGGATTCTGGAGATTGGATTCTGAATGCGAATGGTTTTCCGGTTGAATTCTGAAGGTTTGAACTGTATTCTGGCAAAAAGTGGACGAATATGGTCGATTTTGAACCGAGTTATGATTTTTTGAAGTTGGAGGTCCTGGAGCCCTAAAGTTTCAGATGACGTGAAGGATTCTGGAGATTGGATTCTAAATGAAAGCAATTTTTGGTTAAATTCTGAAGGTTTTTACTGTATTCTGGCAAAATCTGTACAGAAATGATCAATTTTGAAGAAAGTTATGATTTTTTGAAGTCAGGGCATTTTGGTCCAGGCTTTACCATGACGTCACGCCTTCAGAACTCAAGATTCTGATTCAGAATTTTTTTGGAATGATTCTATGATGCCTGAGTATACTTTGACCAAGTCCCAGCTCAAACGGAGCATTTTGAGCCAATTTACAATGAACAGAATTTTTGAAGTCAATCCACTGAAAATCAATCTTTCACATTTTTCAGAAGCCCTACCTCATCTGAATTTCCTCGAATCTTTCCAAAAAAATTTTGGAATATTTTCACAAGTCCCCACTATATCCTGGCCAAGTCCCAGCTCAAAAGGTCAATTTTGAAAAAAGTTATGGTTTTTCAAAGTCGATGCACTGAAAAATGCTGAAAATTGAAAAAAATTCAAACTTTTTCTAGAATTTTCTAGAAGAACTTCCCTTTTGTCACGTACCCCATATTGTAAAGTACAAAATCCCATGACACAAGCGCCGTACAGTTTACAAATCCTCGGAGCTTCCTCTTCAATCAACAATAACGTTTCTTTATTTTCGTCTGCGTCTCTCCTCTTCCACACACTCTCTCGTCCACCCCTTCAAATCTCCTCTAAGCTCCGCCTCTTTTGCTCCGCGAGCCCAGTAGACAGTTCTCTAGAAGCTTGGAGCTCTCGGCCGGCTCCGCGAGCATTTTATGAGCGGGGGTGGCCGGGGTAAAGGTTGTAATGTGTAGGAGGGCCAACCTGCGCATATGTTTCCACTATTCCGAGCACTTTTGTGCTCCGAATTCAATTTTATTAAATCCAAAATCAATCGATATCTCTTTTTCCAGTATGTCCGCCATCGAAGTCACCGCTGACGCCGCCTCCACCTGGGACTGGCCACTTCAACACGCTGATGGAGTTGTCAAGGTAGGCAAGTGTGCTCTATGGAGAAATTGGGCTAGAATAGGCAAAAAGAGCAGAAAATTTGAGTCAGAGGGTGGAAAGTGCGCTCTATTGATGTTTTTCAGCTAATTTCAGATTTTTGGAAAATTTGGAAAAATTTGAATTTTTCCAATTTTTACTTATTTTTTTCGCACTTTCAAATATTTTTTCATGGTTTTTGACCAACTACAAACTTGTTTGTGACACTTTCATCTATATGAAAAATTTTTTTTCAAATCGAAAAACATTTTTCTAAACGGTTTTTCATCGAGTCAAAGTTGCTCAATTGACAAGTTGTTCTATTTTTTTTCACAGTTTTCACCGATTTTTTTCGCACTTTCAAAAAATATTTTCCTAATTTTGACCAACTACAAACTTGTTTATAATCCATTTTTCTATTTGAAAAAATTTATTTAAAAGTCAAAAATATTTTTTCAAGTGCGCCCCACTGCACTTTCCCAAAACTGTTTGTTTGTTAGTGACCTTTAGCGTCTAGGAGGCTAGAGCTCTGAGAGAGCTCCTCTTGTTTGTGTTGCAAGTGCGCTCTATTGACAAATCCCGCACTTGTGCTTTTTGTGCTCTCAAATCGTCACTTTTGAGCTTTTGATCTTGAAAAGTTGGGGAAAGTTCGGTAGAGCGCACTTGGTACAATGATTTCAAAAAATTGCAACTTTGCTCAAAATGTTCCGTTTGAGCTGGGACTTGGTCAGAATATAGTCGAGGTTCATAGAATTACCCAAAAAAATTTTGAGTCAGAATCTTGAATTCTGAAGGCGTGACGTCATCTGAAAGTAGAGCTTAGCAGTGTAACTATTGACGCTAACTTCAAAAAATTGTGACTCTGCTCAAAATGCTCCATTTGAGCTGGGACTTAGGCAAAACACAGTCAGGGATTATAAAATAACCTCAAAAAATTCTAGCCAGGAATCTTGAATTCTGAAGGCGTGACGTCATCTGAAAAATGACCTAACTTTAAAAAATCGTAACTTCCTTCAAAATCAACCATTTTCACCCATGTTTTGCCAGAAAACAGTCAAAATCTTCAGAATTCAACAAAAACTTATTTGGATTCAGAATCCAATTCTCAGAATCTTTCACACCATCTGAAACTAAACTTTTGGACCCTAGCGACCAGAAATTTCAAATTTTCAAAGTTTTAAATTTTCAAAAAATCATAACTCCCTTTAAAATCGACCATTTTCGCCCACTTTTCGCCAGAATACGGTCGAATCTTTCAAGATTTTTCAAAAAAATTCCACGTCATTTTTCCTATTTCAGGTCCACAACACCAAGGACAAGTTCGAGGTCGGACTCGATGTCCAGTTCTTCACCCCAAAGGAGATCGAAGTCAAGGTGTCCGGACAGGATCTTCTGATCCACTGCCGTCACGAGACCCGCAACGACTCCCACGGAACCGTCGCTCGCGAGATCAACCGTGCCTACAAACTTCCGGATGACGTCGACGTCGCCACTGTCAAGTCGCACCTCGGAACCCGTGGAGTCCTCACTATCACTGCCTCCAAGAAGGCCTAATTGGGATTTTGGATTCTGATTTTTTCTTATTCTCTAGCCGAGAACTCTATGTAACCGTTCACTTATATAATGCTTTTTTTTCGGATTTTCTTTAAATTTGAAATAAACTTTTTTATGTTCAAAAATTTTTTTTAAAATTTTTTTGATAAATTAATTTTTTTTCAGAAAAATAACTGTTCGAACTTCTTTTTAAAATTCAAAATGAAGAGGGTAAATTAAGAGAAAAGTTCACAAAAAAATTTAGAAATTGGAAAAAAAATTTGAAAAAAAAATTTTTTTTTCAATTTTTTTCATCTTTTCGAAAATTTTTTTTTGAGTTTAGAAAATTTTTTTTCAAATGAAAAACATCAATTTGGATTTCATGAAAAATTTTCTAGAATCCAAAAAATTTTTCAGAAATTAAAAAAAAAAATTATATTCAAAAAAGTTTTTTAAAAAATTTTTTGAATTTTTTTGGGAGTTTAGAAAATTTTTTTCTCAAATGAAAAACATTGATTTGGATTTTATCAAAAATCTTCTAGAATCCAAAAAAATTTCAAAGTATTAAAAAAAAATTTAATTCAAAAAAGTAAAAAAAAAAATTTTTGTGAATTTTTTCCTGAAAAAATTGTCTAAATTAATTTTCAAAATTTTTGAAAATATTTTTTAGAGTTCAGAAAAAATTTCTCATATCAAAAACATTAATCTCGATTTTTCAAAATTTTTCTAATAACCAAAAAATTTGCGAGAATTCAAAAAAAATTAGCTTCAAAAATTAAAAAAAAAACAATTTTTTAAATTTTTTTTTTGAGTTCAGGAAATTTTTTTCATATGAAAAACATTAACTTTGATTTTATAAAAATTTTCTGAAAATCGGAAAAATTACAAAAATTCAAAAAATAATTTTTTCAAAAAATAAACAACAAAAAAAATCGAAAAATTTTTTTTTCATTTTTTTCAATTTTTTTTTATTTTAAAAATGTTTTTTGAAGTTCAGAAAAATTTTTTTCATATGAAAACATCAATTTCTGTTTTTGAAATATTTTTTGATGATGAGAAAAGTTTAAAAAATTCAAAAAAAATTTTATGAAAAAAAATCAAGTTCAAAATTTTGACAAAAATTTTTTTCGATTAAAAACCCAATTTTTCTCAATTTTTACTACTTTTATCTTTATTCAAAACTCATATTCTTCACACGAAAAAAATCAATCAATTATCGATTTTTCCTTCAAAATTTTCAGAAAAATTTGCTCTTCACATAATCGGCCCATTCCTTGCACAACGCTTCGATTCTTGCTCCAATCGATAAAAGTTTCTCATCTGAATTGACTTCTGGAGTTCCAGAATTTTCGAGAATCTCGGGTTTCGGAGAAGATCTTGTAGTTGGTTTTGGGCGTGGAGTAAACGGACAAATTCCCGAAAGCTGACAGATTTGCTTGTGGAAACGAGAAAGTTTCAGCTGACGTCCACCTTCCGAACCGTCTGGAAAAAAAATTAGGGAAATTGGGAAAATGGAGAAAAATATTTTAGAAAAATCTAGAAAAAAATGAAGGAATTTGTGAAAATTCTGAAAAAAAATGTATTTTTTTTCAATTTTTTCAAATTCCGTTTTTTTACAAAATTTCAAAATTTTCAAATTTTTCGAAAATTTTGTTTTCAATTCTTTGAAAAAAAAAATGAGAACAATAAGGAATTCGTAAATTTTTCGGAAATCATAAAATTCATATTTTGAAATTTCAGATTTTTCAGATTTTTTTGAAAATTTTTGAAAAATGTAAATTTTTTTTTTCGGGATTCTATCACATTTTTTGATTGATTTTTTGAGAATTTCAACAAAATTTTCCAAAATTTTGATTTCGAGAAATCTGGAAAAAAACGGGATTTTTTGAAATTTTTCTGTTGAAAAATTTCAGTTTTCAGAATTTTTTCGAAAATTTTAGTTTTTTTTCAAGTTTTCAAATGAAAAGGAAAATCAGCATAATCTTTACAATTTTTTTTTCAATCTCAGAAAGAAGGAAAATTTAAAAAAATTTCAATTTTAAAAAAATTTCTAAAATTTTTTTTTCAATTTTCTTCAAATTTTCTCAAAAAACTTGGAAAATTGAAAAAATTGAGTCATTTTCTTGAGCATTTTTTGAAATTCAAAAATTATATTTAGAAAAACTAGAAAATTATCAAAAAAAATGGGAACAAATTTTTTTTCAAATTTACAAAAATTCAAGTTTTTAAGAGAGACTATTCGTAATTACTCAATAATGGCCACTAGGCCAGTTCACCGGAGCCGAAAGTATTTTTGATTGGACTGATATTTTGCATAGGGATACTATGGGGGACCCTTAGTCCAAAAATACAACTTTTGGATTTTTTGCTTACCGGCTCGCGGAGCCCCGGAGCAAAAACGGGCTCCGAGAAAAGTTGTCCAATAAATCTGAAACTTTTTCCCCGGGGGTTTTTTATGCCCTAGAGTACGGAAATCACAATAAAAAGTTCTGAAAAAAACTTCAAAAAATAGTCATAGTGCAAAAAAGTCGAATTTTTTCAGTTTTTTTGACCTCCTGAAAATTTTAGTACTGGAGGTACACGAGATCTCTTTAATTCTGAGTAGCACGCCCCATGGTACATCACATATCAAAAAATCTCAAAAAATAAGCTCGACATATTGAACGATTTTTTGACATTTATGAAATTTTAGCATCGATGCTGACCTATTTTTGGTCGTAGTGAAAAATTTTGAACTGAACTTTTCTGAATGGATGTTTTATTCGTAATCTCCGATCAAAAACACGTCGGATTGCACTACTGGCTGATTTTTAGAAATCCAAAATTTTGCCGAAAAATTTTCATGAAAGTTGTCTTAACATTTTTGTCATTTTCGGGTACTGTCTCAACTGAACTATTTTCAGGTCTTATCGTGAATTTGTAACTGGGACATGTACCTATTAGTTCCCCCTAATCACTAGTCTCTAAAAAAATTTTCCGAATTTTTTAGATTTTTTGAACTTTTTTCACCTCACTTTTCAGTATGTGAACGTATAGATACGTGGTGAGGAATTTCAGGAAAATTTTTGGAATCGGAAAAATTTGAGGTGAGGTTTTTTGGTCACTTGGGATTGTATAAAAGACAAAAAACACAACCAGACATTTTTCAAAAATATTTTGAATTTCCGAGTTTTCACTTGGCACAACGTGTAGGGGTACGTTGTGAAAAAGTGAAAATTAGGAAAAGTTTCCAAATTAGCCCAAACTGTGTCCAAATGTCATAATTGGGTCTAATAAAAGCAAAAAACAACATTTAGAATTTTTCTGAATTTTCGATTTTTTGCCCATTTTCCGAACGTATCCCTATACATGGAGCCATTTTTGAAAAAGGTCGAAAATTGTTCAAAAAATTCTAAAAAATCAAAATATTTTTTCTGAGTCCGGGAATTAAATTTAATAAATAGGTATGTGTCCCAGTTACCAAATAAAAATACAAAGTGACATTGGTCCAGTTGTGACTTTTCCAGAAAAAAATCAATATGTGATCACCACTTTTTCCAACTTTCACCTCGATTTTTCGGCTGGTAGAACTATTTCAAGAATTGTTTTCAAAAGCCAAACCGACGTATTTTAGGGCGTAGATTACGAAAAAAATAACCATTTCAAAAAGTTCAGTTGAAAATGTTTCAGTATGACCGAAAGTAGGTCGGCTCCAGTTCAAAATTTCATGAATGTCAAAAAATCGTTCAATATGTCGAGCTTATTTTTCGAGATTTTTTGATATGTGATGTACCATGGGGCGTGCTACTCAGAATTAAAGAGATCTCGTGTACCTCCAGTACTAAAATTTTCAGGAGGTCAAAAAAACTGAAAAAATTCGACTTTTTTGCACTATGACTATTTTTTGAAGTTTTTTTCAGAACTTTTTATTGTGATTTCTGTACTCTACGGCCCAAAAAACCCCCGTGTGCAAAGTTTCAGATTTATTGGACAACTTTTCTCGGAGCCCGTTTTTGCTCCGGGGCTCCGCGAGCCGGTGAGCAAAAAATCCAAAAGTTGTATTTTTGGACTTAGGGTCCCCCATAGTATCCCAATGCAAAATATCAGTCCAATCAAAAATACTTTCGGCTCCGGTGAACTGGCTTATCGACCATTTACGAATAGTCTCTCTTAATTTTTTTTTTCAAAACTCGATATTTTTACCAGTATTTCTAGAATATCTGAAATTTTCCTCTTTTTCTTCTATTTTTACAGTTTTTTCTTCAATTTTCCCGACTCACGTCTAACAACCAATCCGGCGGCGACTTCTCTTCTTCCATCAACCAACTTGCTCAGCGCTCCTCCCAAATCCAAATCATCCATGAATCCACTCTCAACACAAATCGAAGGTCCCGTGCAGTTATGAACCAAGAGTTCCTTGGGTGGATTCATGAAGAACGTGTTGAATCGGTACATCGGATGGGACAACGAGTAGAGGACCACAGTGTCGTTGTAGAAGGCTGTGGGCTTGTCTGGAAACGGGACGGATTCAGAATCAGATGAAAATTTTTTTTGGGAATCTTTAGGTCTAGACTGTGATTTGACCAAGTTAGAGCTCAAATGGAGCATTTTTAGCAAAGTTATAAATTTTTGAAGTTAGAGCTCTTAGGGCTCAAGCCAAATGTAGGGGTGAACTTTTAGATGACGTCACGCCTGATTTCGGACTAGAATTTTTTTGACATAGGGCCAGATGTTTTCAAAATGTTTAGCTTGAATCCCAGCTCAAATGGAGCATTTCAAGCCAAGATAGAATTTTCTAAAGTCAGGGTCCTTGAAGTGCTAGGTCAAAGTCAACGGTCATCTTTCAGATGACGTCACACCTTCAGAATTCTAGGTTACGAGCCAGAATTTTTCGAGGTGTTATCAAGTGTCTAAACAATATTGAACCCAAGTCCTAGCCAAAACGGAGCATTTTGAGCCAAGTCAGAATTTTTCAAAATTAGGGTCCCTGGGGGTCCTAGCCAAGTTGAACCGTCAACTTTCCAGATGACGGTACCGCCTTCAGAATTTCAGATTCTGGGCTAGAAATTTTTTGGGGTAATAGCAAGTGTCTAAACAATATTCAGCCCAAGTCCCAGCTCAAATGGAACATTTTGAGTCAAATTAGAATTTTTCCAAGTTAGACCAACTTTTCAGAAACCCCAACTCATCTGAATTTTTCCGAAAAATTCCAGAAAAAATTCAGCTCATTCCCACATATTCCAACTATATTCCAATCACGTTCCAGCTCAAATGGAACATTTTGAGCCAATTTAAAAATTTAAAAAAAAACATCAAGCAAAATTCCACCCACCCGTCACACAGAACGGTGTCCTTCTCGAATACGGTTTGACAAAATCCTTCTCGACCTCCATAATCGTCATTCCATAAGTTTTCATCTCGTCATTATCACACAATCCAATGTAGGCCGCACTGACAACAGAAAAGTTTTTGTACTTTTCCAGGAGAACAACTCGATCGAATCGATCCGATTTTATGATTCTGAAAAAAAATTTGAAAAAAAAAATATTTTTTTTGAAAAACATTTTCATAATCCTAAATTTTTAATTCTAAATTTCTAAAACATATTTTTGAATTTTTTCAAAATTTTCTGTCCAAGAACCAGCTCAAAAGGTCCATTTTAGGCCAAATTTCAACTTTCAAAAAAAAAAATTTTTTTTTGAATTTTTTGAATTAAAAAATTTTTTTCGACAAAAAATTTAAAAAATCCCAAATTCTCAATACAACTTTTTTCAATTTTTCCAGATTTTTTCAAATTTTTCAGTCCAAGAACCAGCTCAAAAGGTCCATTTTAGGCCAAATTTCAATTGCCCAAACACGGCGATGGGGCGACTACCTCAAGCGGGGGTTCCTAGGCCACGGCCACGGGTTACGATTGTCGGCGACGCCACGCCCACTTTTTAAAATTTAGTACTGGGTCTTGTGGTTTTTTGCGGATTCCGCGGCTCAGCAGTTATTTTTTCAAAAATCGATCTGTCAGTTTGTGGAGGATAAAATTACCGATTTTTTGAGCCAAGAACCAGCTCAAAAGATGCACTCTTAAAAAAGTAGATAGCTTTTTTAGTTTTGCACTGGAAAACTAGAAAATTGTCAATATCTCTGTTCTTTTGCAATTATTTAACAAATCGATCTGTCAGTTCGTAGAGTAAAAAAATACGGATTTTTAAAGCCAGGAACGAGCTCAAACGATGCACTTTCAAGAAAGTAGATAGCTTTTTAAGATTTCAACTGTGAACGAGGTACTTTCATTTTCGAGGTAATTCCTTGTCGGATGTGGAAAGTAGTTCATACTTCCTTCAAAAATATTTTTTCAAAATTTTAAAGCTTTGAATTCTCCAAAACAAGCACTTTTAAGATCGTTTTTCGCATTTTTATTTCGAAAATTCTCTCGAAAAAAGGCGCGCCGCAGCATTGCAAAATCGCGTGCGCCCATTGCAGATGCCGGCGACCAATCAGCGACGTTAGCCCCGCCCCTCCCTCGCGCGCTGATTGGTGGCCGCATTTCCCGAAGTTTTTCAACAGGGGGTAGTCGCCCCATCGCCGTGCCAAAAACCGGGCGCAATGCAAGTGCGCCCCACCGAACACTAACCCATTCACACATTCCACGTCACGATATCCCGACGGGAAAACCACATCGGCCACAGTGAGAATATGTCGATCCGAAATGAAGATTCCAGAAGCTTCTTTAGGACCACCAGGGGTGGGGTAGCTGATCTGGAAAAGACAAATCGATAAGATTATCAATTGATAAAAAATCAATAAATCAATACCTTAGCAATGGCAGGAATGCGATTGTTGTTCGCAAAATATTGAAGGTCTTTTTGCGTCCACATTCCACATTCTTTCTCACGGAGCTTGTCTTCCTCACGGGATAGTCGGCCAAGGCCAGTGGGGAAGGGAGGGGTCGTGGAAGCTTCTGGATGTTCCGGAGATTCAGAAGACGTCGCTGGGGCTTCTGGAGCCTCCGGGAATCCAAAAGTTGGATCTGGAACTTCTGGAGATTCAGGTCCATCGGTCTCTGGGTATTCAGGGAATTCCGTAGTTTCCAGTGGTCTTCCAACTTCTGGAGTCCCATAAACCTCCGGTTGAACTGGTGGGAATTCAGATGGCTGGGATTCTGGAGAACCTTCAGATTCCGGGGATTCTTCAGTAGAAGCTTCAATTGGGTATTCTGGAGTCTCACGAGTTTCAGAATACTCTGGGAATTCAGTAGTTCCGTATTCTGGAGATTCTGGAGTTCCTTCAGATTCCGGTCCTTCTGTTCCATACTCTGGGAATTCAGAAGACATCACTGGATATTCTGGAGTGGATTCAGATTCCCTGGGTTCTTCTGAAGTCTCCTGGGTCCCATAGATCTCCGGATCAACTGGGAAGTCAGCAGTTGGTTCAGCGTCGGTTCCAGGGTATTCTGGAGATTCAGTGGTTCCATATTCCGGTTCTTCTGGAGTCTCCTCGGTCTCCTGGGCTTCCGGCTCTTCTGGGAATCCAGTGGTTTCGTATTCTGGATATACTTCCGGAGTGGATTCAGATTCCCTGGGCTCTTCTGGATAAAACGTAAAAGCTTCCAAAGATTCTGGATATTCGGATGATTCATATTCCATTACATCAGTGTTTGAAGCTGGAGATTCTGGAGATTCAGTAGATCCGTATTCTGGAACTTCTGGAGTTTCCTGGGCTTCTGGATACTCTGGGAACCCAGTGGTTCCGTATTCTGAAGGTTCCTGTGTCTCCTGAGCTTCTGGGTATTCTGGAGATTCAGAAGTTTCCCATGACGCTTCTGGAGTTCCTTCAGCCTCCTGTGGCTCATCTGGAGTCGTTGCATACTCAACTGGGTAGTCCGGGGATTCAGGAGAAGTTTCCCATGGAATGTATTCTGGAGTTCCAGCTTCATCAGTATGGGGATATTCCGGGAATCCAGTCGTCTCCATTGGATATTCAGGATCTTCAGAAGTGACCTCATTGTCTTCTGGGTGATCCGTAGAAGCTTCCAGAGGTTCTTCTGAAGTCTCCTGGTATTCCGGTGCTTCTGGAGTGGATTCCACGTATTCTGGAGTCTCCTGGGTCTCATAGGTTAGAGGATAGTCTGGAGATTCAGTGGTTCCGTACTCCAAGACCTCCTGAACTTCTGGGTATTCGGGGGATCCAGTGGTTCCGTATTCCGGTGCTTCGGGAGTGGATTCATAGTATTCCGGAGTCTCCTCGGTCTCATAGGTCTCCGGATGAGCTGGAGATTCAGAAGTTTCCCATGAAGCTTCTGGAGAGTATTCAGATTCTCTGGGCTCTTCTGGGGTCGTACCATACTCGAATGGGTATTCTGGAGATTCTGAAGGTTCCTGGGTCTCCTGGGCTTCTGGATATTCTGGGAATCTAGTGGTTCCGTATTCTGGCGTTTCTGGAGATTCAGAAGACATCTCTGGTGACTCCGGAGCTTCAGGTCCCTCGGTCTCTGGGTATTCTGGAAATTCAGTAGTTTCCAGTGGTCCTTCAGCTTCTGGAGTCCCATAAATCTCCGGTTGGACTGGTGGGAATTCAGACGGCTGGGATTCTGGAGTGCCTTCAGATTCTGGGGATTCTTCAGTAGAAGCTTCCATTGGGTATTCTCGAGTCTCAGAATCCTCCGGGAATTCAGTAGTTCCGTATTCTGGAGATTCTGGAGTGCCTTCAGATTCCGGTCCTTCTGTTCCATACTCTGGGAATTCAGAAGACATCACTGGATATTCTGGAGTCGATTCAGGATCGCTGGGTTCTTCTGAAATCGTAGAAGCTTCCAGAGGTTCTTCTGAAGTTTCCTGGTATTCCGGTGCTTCTGGAGTGGATTCCACGTATTCTGGAGTCTCCTGGGTCTCATAGGTCACGGGGGACTCAGAAGGTTGGTATTCTGGAGATTCTGGAGCTTCCGAAGCTTCCAAAGGGCAAACTCCCGAAAGATCACAAATCTTGTTCGAATATCCAGTCACCGAGACATGTTTCTGGACCCCATTTCCGTCTGAAAATTTCAAAAAATCGATAAAATTCCGAGTTTTTGATGGACTTACAGCTCCAAACGACTCCGAGAGCAGTCTCCTGTTCCTTTTCATTCAAAACGGCTAGTGCTCCACCCAAGTCCTTTCGGGTCAAGAATTCACTTTCTGTACAGATGGACAGCTCGTCGGGGCAGGAGACTTTCTGAACAATTGGGAAAATTGATTTGAAATTTTTTTTTGCTAAATTTTTTGTGTTTTCGAAAAATTTTTTTGTTTTGAATTTATTTTATATATATATTTTTTGAAATATTTCGAATCCTGGAAAAATTAAAAAATCGCAAAAAAATAGATAATTTTTTCGATTTTTTCAAAATTTTCGAAAAATCATATTTTCTAGTGGAATTAAAAAAAAAAGAAATTGATAAAATTGATAAGATTGACAAAATTTTTTGAAAATCGATGAACTGAAATTTTGTTTTGAATTTTCTGAAAAATTTTGGAAAAATTTAAAATTTCAAAAAAAAAAAAGAAATTGAAATGAGATTATTTATTTCAATTTTTTATTATCATAGATTAAAAAAAATATTTAAAAATTAGAAAAAATACTTAAAAATTGCACAAAAAATTTGAATTTTTTGAAAATTTAAAAATTTTTTTAATTTCGCCAAAAAAATTTTTTTTGAAATTTTTGAAAGCTCTGAATATTCATGAAATTCATTTTTTTTTCTTTAAATTTCAAAAAAAAAATTCAATAATACCGTACCTCAGTAACTCCATCCTCATATTCTCTCAAAGATTCCATCAATCCATTGACACTTGAGTAGACCACCATAGCTGGATTGATTGTATTGTCTGGAATTATTGATTTTTCAACAAAATCAAATTTCCCGCCAAAACCTGAATTCGTAGTGCAAATCGGCATCTTCTTATCACTTCCAAAGGGTCTCTCGACTTCGAAAAGAGCCATTCCATAGGTCGAGCTACAGTTTCCGAGATACCAGGCCTTGACGACGGGGATATTATTGATAAGAAGATTATTGTGAACTGTTGAAGAAATTCGGGCGGTGCTGAACATTGAAAATTGATTTTTCCAAATTTTTTTTTAATTTTGAAAAAAAATTTTTCATTTTTTTTTTGAAAAATTCATAAAAAATCAAACTTTCTTTCGAAATTTTCATTAATAACTGTTATCGATGAAAAATTTCCTCCTCTACAACTTGTCAGTTGATCACTTTTTGATATCTTCACTCCTTATCAAGTTATCAGTGAAATTCCAAACAGATCTTCTCAAAAAGTGCATTTTGGTCTTTTACTGATAACTTGATAAGAAGTAAAGATAGGGACGGCAAAATGAGGGGGCGTGGCCATTCATTTCTTCTGCTCATGGCCATTCGTCACTTTAGGGATCCTGTAGCCTATCATGTACCACCTAAACCATTGAACTAAATATGCATGCATACGTATTCGACCCTCCTCTATCAACCTATCATCTCAGATTGACCTAAAAAGCCCTCGTTTTCGTAAACGGAGCGAAAAACGAAAATGAATTTCAGAAAAGTAGCAGAATCAGGTCACTATGTGTAGGCACGCCGAGTTTGAAAACGGCTATGGATAGTCCTGACTATGCTGAACAACATTTTACCGTGGAGTTTCAAATCGTTGCATTCCCATGACCTGATTTTCTCACTTGAACTTCGGTGCCGATTTATGAAAAAATTACAGCGACGACCCCCTTTTTTTATTTTGCGGTTAGCTTGCACAATCCCTCAAGAGCCCCAGAAAAAATTTTCAGACCTCTAGGGCACCGGGAAGTATTTTAATTACCAATTAAACCAGTCATCACTTCATGAAAAATCACGTTTTTTGGTGTTTTTGGGTCATTACAAGACAGGCACGCGGAATTTGACAAAGCAGTCGGATTCTCCACAAAATTTGGCACAAGAAAGCTATTTGGAAGAAAATGATCTGTGCATTCCCATGACCCCAAATTTTGAGTTTACTGAAATTTTTAGGCCTTTTTGAGCCGTTTTCACTCCAAAAATCGAGAAATTTTCACGTTTTTTGTGCCCTAGATCTCACGTAAGTGAGAAAATCAAGCTTTTTCAAAGACCACGCCCCCTTTTCTCGGCAGAAAAACAGTAAAAATCAGAGGCCTTCGGGTGCCAATAACTTGAGATTGGCCGGAAATTTTCCGGAAAAAAATTAGGACGTGGGTTATACAATGGTTTAGAAGAGGTTCACATAGTTAGTTATTCAAAGTTTTGAGTTTTGTAAACCACGTTGCGGTCCCTAAGTAAAGATAGCAAAAAGTGATCAACTGATAAGTTGTAGAGGAGAAAATTTCCTATCGATTCCTTTTTTTACTTTTATTTTTTGAGCTTTCATTGATTTTTTATGATTTTTTGAAAGTTGACCCACCTATCCTCACACTCTGGCACTCTCCTCAATGGATAAATGACTTCATCTGACTCCGAATTTCTCAGGGAATACGGTAGAATAGCATCAGAAGCGGAAATCACGTGACGATCAGAAATCAAGAATCCATTGATGGATTCTCCAGTGAAACCGTTGGAAATGGTCACGATCCAGGGGGACATATCCAAGGATTGCACTGCAAAATGAGAGATTTTTGGAATTTTTGAAAATATTTGAAAAACTGGAAAAAAAATTTAGTAAAAAATGTAGAGGGTTTCTACAAAAAAAAGGAATTTCATCTCAAGAATCTAGAGAACTATAGAAAATTCTAGAATCGAAAAATTTTTTTAAAATTTTTTTTTGGAAAAAAAAAATTTCAAAAGTTTCAAAATTTTTTCCAGATTTTTTCGCATTGAAAATGCTCTGAAAAATTTTTCGAATTTTCCCATTTTGTTGGTCTAAAATTTTGAAAATTTTTTTTTTAATTCTGAAAAATTTGGGGAACACTTTGAGAATTTTCGAAATTTTTCTTTATCATTTTTATTGATTTTTAGAACAGTTTCCAGCTGAAAATGCTCTGAAAAATTCCAAAAAATTTTTATTTTTATTTTCTGGAATTTTCTAGAATTTTCTGGAAAATAACAAAATTTTTAGTTTTAGCAAATCCCTAGAAAATTCAAAATTCTTCCTCTAATATTTTTTCTTTTTTGCAACTCAAAACGTCCATTTGCATTCAAAAATTTCCAATTTCCCGCGCACGATATCTCGCAGCGAAAACTACAGTAAGATTTGCATTTTTTCAGTGATTTTCGAAAAATGCGGATCTTACTGTAGTTTTCGCTGCGAGATATCCGGCGGCAAATTCGAAATTTTGAATGTAACCAATTTTTTTTCAAATTTTCAAATTTCCCGCCCTTTTCCAACCAACCATTTCTCCACGATCCACAGCTCTCGGCTCTTTGGATATTCTCATTTTCTGTCAATTTCCACGAGAAAGACACGTGGAGAAGGCAGAGGAGGAGGAGAGGTCCTCGCATCGTTGTTCCAGAGTTGAACACTGATATTGGACCGGGAACTGATAGAGGTTGGGGATTGGACACGTGAAAGGGGTCACGTGAGAAAAAATAGTTCACGTGACCTAATTTGAAAAATTTAGGAAAAAACCAAAATTTAAAAAAATTTTTGGGAATTTAAAATTGAAAAAAATTTTCTGACCTAAATTTTTTTGTAATAATTTTTGGGGTCACGTGAGAAAAAAGTGCACGTGACCTAATTTGGAAAATTTGGGAAAACTTGAATTTTCATGACTTATAATTTTTTTTCGAAAATGTTAAAATTTTGACCTCCTTTTTTTTAATTTTGGAATTTTAAAAAAATATGAAAAAATGTAAGAAAAATCAATATTTTCTGAAAAATTTTTTTTTCGGGAATTTCAAACTTGAAAAAAAATTTCTGGCCTAAATTTTTGTGTGATAATTTTTGGGGTGATTTGACAAATTTTTAAAAATTTGGTTTTTTGAAATTTTTAAAATTTTTGCCAATTTTTTTTTTGAATTTTGGGATTCTAAAAAATATGAATAATGTAAAAAATTAAAAATCAAAATTGTTTCTCAAAAAAAAAATCAATTTTTTTTAGAAACCACAAAAATACATGAAAAATGGCAAGAAAAAAGAGGAGAAAAAGACTAGACCATTGGTAAAAATGGCGCAATTTTTAAAAATAAAAAAAAATGTGAAAAATGGCAAAATTACACGAAAAAAAGTAATGGCAACTCATTGACTTCTGCTAGAAATTCCTAGAAAATTGAGCAAGTTCACATGAAAAATTACAAGAAAATGGCGAAAAATTGGGGGAAAAATGCAATTAAAAAATACAAAAATTATGCAATTTTGACAGGAAAAAGAATGGGAAATTCTCAATGGAGCACATTTGAAAAATGTGAAAAAAAAATTTTAAAAAATTTATGAAAAGAGTTGCATAAAGGCTCGGATGATGTAGTGGCTGGTACCGTACTCGCCGGCTGGGGCCGAGTCGTAGAAATGTTTGCAGATTCCACGAGCACCGTCACAACGAGTATTGTTCGGTTGGGCGGATCCACAGCATTCCTGGACGATTGTCTCCATTTGTTTCTGGAAAAATTGGATTAGAAATATGAATTTTTTTTTAATTTTTGAGAAAAAAAAAGATTTTTTTCAAAAATTTTGAAATGCTGAATTTTGAGAAAAAAAATCAAAATTAATTTTTTTAAATGAGTTTTTATAAAAAATTTCCAGAAATGTGAAATCATTTTTTTCAATTTTTAATGAAATTTTTAGAAGATTTTCTGAAAAATCGTAACCAAAATTTCAATTGTACAAAAATTTCCAAAAAATCTCATTTTTCGATAGCTTTTTGGGATTTCTCCCATTTTTTCACTGAATTCCGCATTTTTGCTGTGAATTTTTATGAATTTTGGGGGGAAAAATTCTGTAATGCTCATTTTTCTAGAAATATAAAAAAATTTTTTTGGAAAATTAAAAAAAAATCTATTTTCAGTAAAATTTTTTTAATCTTAAAATTTCTGTAAAAATAAGAAAAAAATTTTAGAATTTCAAAAAATGAATTATTCTAGAAATTTCAAAAACACAATTTCCAAGATTTAAAAAAACAATTTTTATTCTGAAAATTCCAATTTTTTAAAATAAATTTTTGGATTAAAAAAATCAAGCTTCATATTTACAGTTCTCGCAATTTTCAGTTCGATTTTTTTCTATTTTTGAAAATAAAAATTTTTTGAAAAATTTTTTAGAAAATCAGTTTTTTTCAATTCTGGAACTTTCGGAGCCATTTTCCAATTCCCAATTTTCCAAAAAAAAAAAACTCACATTATGCTCGACAAAAATGCCATTAGCAACATGAAGAATAGCATCAATATCCAGTGGCCTGTCCCTCGGCACATTGGGCTGTTCCAACAGTATCAACTTTTCAATCCTTCCCAACAACCACAACGTCTCCACAACAATCTCTCGGTACTCCGGTTCGGCAATCCGATTCAACGCTTCTTCGACTTCCAATGCGAACTTTATCTCTTTCCGAGTCATTTCTTGGGTGAGGCCCCAGTGGAGAATCGTATCGTTGATCTTCACTCCATGCGGCATTTTGTGTACCGTATCCCAGAGAATCGCGTAGAATCCGTTGGGCACTCGGTTGAGGGCTCCGTCGATTCGGCGGTGGCGCAGCCAGATTCCGAACTGAAAAATTGAGAAAACTATAAAAATTGAAATTTTCGTTTTTTTTTGCGTTGGAATCTCCAGAATCTTCAGAATCCAGGAATCCATTTTCAAATCCAGTGAAATTAATTTTAAAAAATTCCTGATATCTTGATAAGAAGTGACAATCTCGAAGCCTTATCAACTGAAAACTTGTTCAGAATGAAAAATGAGAAGAACTATTCAATTCTGATTGAAATTGCACTGATAAGATGTGAAATCGATAGGAAATTTGATTTTGGACAACTTTTCAGTTGATAACTTTTTGGGATTATCACTTTTTATCAAGTTATCAAGCATTCTTATCAAGTCAGTTTTATCACTTCTGATAGCTGATAGGAACTGATAAGGATGGATCAGGATAAGCTAAATAGCTCTTCAGAAAACTCAAAATTTCTAGAAATTTTTGGTAAAATCTATCTCATTTTTTTCTAGTTTTCGTAGTTGTCTAATTTGAATTTGAATAAATTTTTGTAAAAATTCAGGAGGTTCCAAAAAAATTTATACATCATTAAAAAAAAATGTATTTTTTGAAATTTTTTTAAAATCCCAATAACCATTTTTTAATATTATATTTTTTCTAATTTTCAGAAATTTTCTGTTCAAATTTGGATGAATTTTTTAAAAATGGAAAAATCAGGAAAATTGAAATAACTTTCTAAAAATAAATAAAATAGTTAAAAAAAAATTTTTTTTTCACTTTTTCAAGGATTTTTTTTTTGGAATTTTTCAAATTAAAAAAAAAATAATTTCAATTTTCTACACACCTGAAAATCGTCCTCCTCCTCATCCTCATCTTCCTCCTTCGGAATCTCTCCCATACTTCTCGTCGACTTCCTCAACGATTTCCTCTCCTCAATTTGTCTTCTGAAGCTTCCAATACCCGTCCGGGTGTCCCTAGCAGCTTCAAATCCATGGAACCCATCCTCAGCGTATTCCTCCAAAAGCCGTCCTGATAACAGTGAGAATATCATTGATTTCAGTTCAAACGGCGAGACAGTGAGCAACGTGTCGGCTGCCTCGGCTCCAGAAAGATTCCGAAGACGTGCCAATTCTGAAGCGAGCACTTGGATGATAAGGCCGATTCGGAGCCGGAACATTTCGAGGAAGAGCTTTGGTTCGGTTCTGACAAGGGATCCGAGGGAAACGATGATTTCCTGGGCCAGGGTGAACGAGTTGGGGTCGTCGCCGTAGGCTCGGTTCATGATCTTCTCGAGTTCTTCGTTCGTCTTCGGACAAGTGATGACTTCCTCCTTTTTAGAGGCCATTCCCACCTGCAAATGGGCTTTTCGCATTTTTTTTCTCGTCAAAAATAGGGGGAAATGTGAATTTTGGTTTTTTTTTTGAAAAAAAAAATGAAAAATTGAGTTTCCATGATTTTTATCGGTGATTTTCTGAAAATCAATCAGTTTTTTTTTTTAGAATTTTCGAAAATTTGCAAAAATTCAAAGTTTGATTTGAAAATTGACTTTTTCACCTTAAAAATAATTTTATTTTGCAGGAAATTTTTCAGGATTTCAAAAAATACAAAGTTTACATTTTCCATTTTTTTTGGTGATTTTTTGAAATTTTATATAATTTTTTGGGATTTTTCAAAATCGAAAAGTGATTTTTAGGCTAGTTTTACGGAAAATGGCCTAAAATTTCGGTAATTTCATTTTTTTTCCAAACTGAAACTGCTTTTTTATTTTTTGGTTTGATTGATAAACATTTTATAAAATTGACAATAAAACATTCATTTTCATTTTTTTCAAGATAAAAAAAACTGTTTTTTTGAAATTTTTATTTTGGAATTTCGAAAAATTGAAAAGTGAGTTTCAGGCCAATTTTACTGAAAATCACCTAATTTGTAGTCGAAAATTAATTTTTGCACTGAAATTGTTTTTCTAATTAAAAAAAAATGTTTAGCTTTTTCTCAAAAAATTGACAATAAGAAATTGATTTTTTTATTTTTCAATTTTTTGAATTTTAAATTATCTTGTTTTCATGAGACTTATCTGAATTTTGGGAAATTTCATTTTTTTTTAATTTTCAGAAATTTTTTTTAGTTTCAAAATTTCAATTTTTCAAAAAAAAATTTCAAATTTGTATATTTTCCCAAAACTCCTGCTCACCGTAATTTGTTTCTGGCGGACCAACAAGTGCGTGACTGCCTTGCTCAACTCCTCCAACTGCTTCTTTAACAATCCGGCCGTCAGTCGGACCAAGGCCCATTCTCGGGCTTCGCAGGCCTTCGCATGGACTTCTTCCATCAGCATTCGGACTGTGATGTGTTGACAGCCAAGTTCAGTGTCGTAGTCGGGACCGCTGGAAAGAAATTATATGAATTTCCAGAAAAATCAGAAATTTGTATCATCTCAAAACTTCCATTTGCACTCAAAATTTCGAAATTGGCACTTTGGATATCTCGCAGCGAAAACTACAGTAAGATTCGAATTTTCAGTGATCCTCGTGTAAATTATCGCATTTTTCGTGTTTTCTAACCATAATTTAGACGAAAATCACTTTAAAAAAATGCAAATCTTACTGTAGTTTTCGCTGCGAGGTATGGTAAGCGCCAATTTGAAATTTCGAATGAAAATCTTTAGTTTCCGGTCGCAATGATAATTGAACAAATCTAGAAGAAATCCATTTTTAGAAAACTTTCATTTTTTCCGGTGAAGACTCTTTCTCATGGGTCTCGACACGAATTCATTTACAAAAAGTTCATTTTTTTGAAAAATTACAAATATTTGAAAAAAAAAATGTATTTCAACTACCAATTTTTCAAAATTTTTACAATTTGGGTCTCGAGTGGAAAACTAGATTTTTGGGTTTATGGTACATAATTTCAAATGTTTCGTTGATTTTTTTTCCAGAATTTCCTTTCCAGCTTCCGGGTTACTGTACCCCATTTTCACAGACTTATTATTGCCGTCCCGCGGCGAGTCACCTGGTGGGTCTCGTCACGAAATTGGTTTTTGACTGTAATAGGGCTTCTGGGCAAGGTTTTTTGACTTTTTCTGATGAAAATAAGTGAAATTAAGTGAATTCTAGCATTTTCAGCCAAATTCCAGCATTTTCCACCGATTTTCAGTGAAAATTAGGTGTTTTTGGTAAAAAGCGGCAAAATACCCAAAACGCATGTTTTTGTACTGGAAATTGGTGGGAACTGCTGGAATTTGGTTGGAGATGGTAGAATTCACCTAATTTTACCTATTTTCATCAAAAAAAGTAAAGAAACCTTGCCCAGAAGCTGTATTACAGCCAGAAACCATTTTCGTGACGAGACCCACCAGGTGACTCGTCGCGGGGCGGCAATAATAGTTTCACATCATCCTAGCTTCTCTGACTTCTCTCCTTTCTCGCCGTACTGCTCTGCGTCTCTCAACCCGCATGGAAAGATAAGAAAGACACCGACAGCCGTCATTCCCCCTCCGGGGCTCCCCAACCAGCCAACAGAAGTAGGCTACCCGTCTTATTGATTTTCCTGATGTTCCTGCTAATTTACCCCCGATTTTTACTAAACGATTTTTAAAAAGAAAAGTGAGTTTCGAATTGGAAAAAAATCGACGAAATCAAAATTTTGCAGCATTTTTCAAATGGCAATGATGATGCTATGATGCCACCAATTTGGAAATCCAGCAAAACACTGCTATCAAAAGAACTCGGACCTCTTCTGACAGCGATGAGATGTGAGTTTTGATTCGGTCTCTTTTGAAACGAAAACTATCCTCTCTCAGAACCCGATGCCAAGCAAGATTCATTTGATTGACTTGACTGGATTGAACGACGAGGAACTACAAGTTCAATTTGAACACCAAATCCCTTGGAACATAAGATCACCTGCTGGACCGGAACCCTGGATTAGCGACAACGCCATATTGGTTCACATTGCTCGGCGTATTGAAAGAACGAAGTACCAAGAGAGGATAGAGCTAACAAGATCAGAAATCGCCGGAAAATTGGAGAAACTCGTCCAGAAATCAAAACTCCCCAGTGCCGTTCTGCGACTACTTGTGATTGACGATTTCATTCGTTGCTACGATCCTTATTACCCGAGGCTCAAAATCAGGAGTATTCGAGACTGGATTTTATAAACTGTGGAATATTTGTTTTGCGAAAGTTTGTGTGTGCACGAATCGGAAGTTCACCTACGGAGATGTCATCTTATCATGAGCTTTTTTTTTTTAAATAAAATGTTTATCATTTTATCTTATTGATCTTATGAAATTCAATAGGATTCCGAAACAACCGTGCAAAAAATTTCTTTAGGTTAAAGAATTTTGGTGCGAAATTCAAACAGGGAACAAGGGTGGGCGAGATCGCGTTTCTGGCGTCATGCAAAAGCGCGAATGTCGATTTACGGGGAGAGCGCGGGTCTCGCAGCGATCGGCGGCGGCTTTGAATTCTCTCTGCGTCTCTCATCTCTAACACTCGCCGGCAACTCGTCTCTCGGCGCGTTGCGGTCGCGTCGCGGTCCGCGCTTTTGCACGCGTCATTTTGACGTATCTCGCCCACCCTTGACAGGGAAGCTCGTACAATTAAACAATTTTTTTTTAAACAGAAATTTCCGCCTATTTCAAAACGAGAAATCTTGGTTACAGACTTCGTTTTGGATTGGGTCTTGAGTGGAAAATCAGGATTTATGGGTTATGGTACAGAAAAATGGCTGAAAAACCATTTGTTCAAGCCAATTTCAGTGCTACAGTACCACCTATCTCCCCCTATCACTCATAATTCTGATAACAATCTTCTCTACCGTCGCGGCATACGGCAGGAGTATGCGCCCTACTGCACAGGCGCCAAAAGAGTGTGCGAAAACGGGAGAGTTTTCTCTGATTTGTCTGCCGTCTCGCGTTTTCTCACACTCTTTTTCGCTCGTCCAGTAGAGCGCATACTCCTGCCGTATGCTGCGACGGTACGTCTCTCTCCTCCCAATACTCTCTCGTTTCCGCAATTTCCCACAATTTATATTCAAATAAAATCGGGAAAAAAACACGGAGAATAAAAGCGCCGCGAAGCGACAGAAAACCGTCATTTCACCCCACCCGAGCCCTCAGAAGTCGGCTATTTATCGATTTTTATAAAGTTCTCCTTATCTCAAGGATTTTCACTGATGTACTGATGAAAAATGGTTTGATTGGAGCCCAACTCTGGCACACACGCGGACGGACCCAGGACAGTAAGAATCGTCAGTTTGGAGCCTTGTAATTATCAGTTTCTTATCAGATAACACTTTGATGATCGCCAACAACATCCCGCCGGTTTCTTGCTTCCGTGTTTCCACTTTTTGAAATTATTGTTTCTTTACTAATAAATCAATTTCGGCCTTTTATTCACAAGAAGAGTTCTTTTTTGGCACCTTGGGAATAAAAAAATATTATTCTCAATACATTTTCTAGGAATGGGTCTAGGGTGGAAAATCTGGACATTTATGGGTTACGGTACACAAAGAATTGAAGAAATCCAATAAAATTGAGAGAAAGTCTATTTTTCTTAAGTTTTCAGGCCAATTCCAAAGCTACAGTACCCCAAGCTCCCCTTATCACTCACAGTTTTGATAATACAGTTCTCTACGTCTCTCTCCTCCCAATACTCTCTCGTTTCCGCAATTTCCCACAATTTAAATTCAAATAAAATCGGGAAATAAAAAACAGGGAATAAAAACGCCGAGGAGCGACAGAAAACCGTCATTTCACCCCACCCGAGCCCTCAGAAGTCGGCTACTTATCGATTTTGTTAAAGTTCCCCTTATCTTCCCGATTTTTACTGATGTACTGATAAAAAAATGAAAGTGAGCTTCCGGAGCGAAAAATCAATAAGAACAGCCTAATTTTCAGGAAAAAAATAAAATAAAAAATTCTTGAAAACAAGAAGAACGAACTTTAGACGAGGAAAGCGATTTTTTGATAAAAGTGAGTTTTTGAGCGGAAAAAAATGGAAAATAATAAAAATAGCATTATTCAGAGAAAAAATACTAAATTATTCAATTAGAGGACGCACGATTGCTTTTTTTGAAAAAAAAAAACAAAAGATCAAAATTTATGAACTTGATGGGATCAAGATAATAAAATTGTAAGTGATAATAATTAATTTGAATTTTAAAAAAATTCAAAAAAAAAATTCCAGCCATCCAGACATTGTCCAACGGATAATGTTGTCAACTATTCGGAGAATTCACTTTCGCAATTTTTAAAGAAAAAAGGTGAGTATTGATTTAAAAAAAAGTTTATGTTTCTATCAATGGGTCTCGCAACGAAAAACGGCAAAAATCGTGCTGCGCCTTTAAACACGATTTTTCCGCTTTTCGCTGCAAGACCCAATGAAAAACGCTTGTTCTAAGCCTGTGAAAATGGGCCCAATTTTTCAAGAAAACGAGGAATGTCGTGGAGTTACATCCACAAAGATCAAAAGGACCTCAACGCCAATATCTCCACTTTTACTTCTATTCTTGTCATCTGCTATTTTTTACTGTTGTGTGTCTTATTTATCTCCAATAAACTATACTCAAAGGATCCTTCTGTACTTATAAGCAATCCAATTTTTTTGGGTGTTTTCACAGAAAGATTTTTTCGTTCCTAGAAAAAACGATGGAAACTGGTGGAAATAACGTAGTTTCACCCCTTTTTATCAGAAAAAGTGTAAAAAAAGTTATTTTCGTGGCGAAAAAAGACAAATTCTCATAGATTAGTCATCAGTTCACCGTAGGCCACGCCCCTTTTCTTCCAAAACATTAGTCATCTCTCGGCTTGTATAAAAGCAGCAGAAAACCGTCATTCCATCCCACCCGAGCCCTCAGAAGTCGGCTGTTTATCGATTTTTATAAAGTTCCCCTTATCTCCCCGATTTTTACTGATGTACTGATAAAAAGTAATGAAAGTGAGTTTCAGAAGCAAAAAATCAATAAAAATAGGCTAATTTTCAGAAAAACAGTTTTTCAAAAACAGGAAATCCAGGAAAACAAGACCAATTTGTCCCTAATTTGCCCAATTAAAAGAAAGAAGAAAAGTAAGCTTCTAAAACATCCATGTGAATTTTTAAAAATTAATTTGTTGTAATTTCAGGAAAAAAATCCAGAAGATCCAGAAGCTTCAATGGGAAATTGATGAAAGGGATTTTTTTGAAATCTACATGGAGGTACAAAAATTTTAAAAATCACGAATTTATCTGAATGTTTCCAGGAAAAGAAGAACCCACGTTGATGATGATTACATCCATTCGTCGAGATATCAGTGATTTTTCGAAAGTGAGATTTCTCATTGTTTTTCGGGGGAAAAAATTTAAAAAAATACGGGAAAAAAGTGGAAAGTTCGAAAAATCAAATGGATTTTTGCAGTGAAATGGAGAAGAATGCTGCACATCACAGTCACGGAGCTCTACATGATAATGATAAAAAGAAAGCTTTTTTGTTTGAAAAAAAAATAATTCTATGGAAAAGTTGAAGATTAGTCTAATCGATTATTGATTAGAATTTTCAAAAAAGCACTTGACGAAAATTTTTCAAAAAATTCCAAAAAATATGAAAAGGTCCCAAATTTTTTCCAAACAACTAAAAACCACAAAAATCCATAATCTAGATGAATATTTCCAGATAAAACCACATTGATTTCTTTTCAGTCAATTCGAGCCAATTTTAGTGATAACTTTGATATTATTCAATGTTTGTGGGGGAAAAATAGGAAAAAATCGCTTATAAATCGAAAAGATCAACAAAAATTGGGGTTTTTCAGGAAAAAAAATGATAACTTACATCACATTCGCAGAGGTCAGAGGAGGATTTTTGAAAGTGAGTTTTTGTTTTAAAAAATTGAAAAATTAAAGGAAAAAAAAGTCACAGGGTATGAAAAAATGCCAGTTTTTAAAATTTCAAAAAAAAAATGAGGACAGGCCTGTTTTTTACTGGAAACATCAAATTATCACCAGAGCCAACCAATAAAAATAAAATATGAAAATTTCCATAATAAATCCATTTTTCAGATTAATTCAATCGGAGTGCTCCTTGTCGTCACGGATTAAAAAATTTTTTTTTTTTTTATTTCAATTTTTAAAAAAATAAAAATGAAAATTCTGCTTTGAAAAAGAGAATTTGGTAAAAACAATAATTTCCAAAAAATCCGAATAAGAAAATTTCAAACAAAAAAAAGAAGTGGAATGTTAACAAATTTTTGGAAAATTCTCAATATTTTTTCCAAAATAAAAAAAAAATTCATTTTCATTTTTTCTGGAATTTTTCGAAAAATCCATTGTTTTCCAATTTTTAGTTTCATATTTGAAATTTTTTTTTAAATTTGAAATTTTTTCTGAATATTTTCATTTTTAACATTTTCAAATATTTGAATAATTGGAGAACCCGGAAAAATTCAAATTCAATTGTTTCGATTTTAATTTTTTGATTATTTCAAATTTTTTAAAACTTGTAAAAAACCAAAAAAATACTTACAACTTCATCCACAAGCAGTGAACAATCGATATCTGCTCCTCCAAAACAGTCGTTTCGTTGAGTAAATCCAACAAATCGTCGGCTTTCATCTCATGCATCTGCTCCGCTTTCAGATCCATCCGAACCGTCTCATCGGCTCCTTTCCTCGTTGTTTTCAGCAATTGCTGACGTAATTCTCCGGAACTGTGCTCTCTGACAAGGCCTAGAGGACGACTGGGTGGTGGAGAGGCTCGGGGAGAGTCCGTTTCCTGGAAATTTTGGGATCTCGGGATTTTTTGCGGATTTTTTTGAGAATTAGGTAACTGGTTCCTACAGTTTTGATGATAATAAAAAAAGGGAAAATTTACAAACATTTTGAAAATAATTTTTTTAATCAAAAAATTGAAAATTATAGCTAAATTTCTAGCCTTTTTGAAAATCGAATTTTTTAGAAATTTTAATTTTAGTTTTTTGGAAATCAGGACAAACTTTTTATCACAAGTAATCAAGAACTTTAGGAATTTTCGAAAAATTGAAAAAAAAAAATGAAAAATGAAAATTTGGGCATAGGTTCCCCGGGAAAAACTTCAAAAAATCGTAAAAAATCCAATTTTCATAAATATCTCATTGTAAACATTGGATTTGATAGGGCAATCTTTTCTGATCATCTTATCAGTTGATCACTTTCTGTAATCTCCACTTTTTATCAAGTTATCACTGAAAACCCGGAATCAGTGCTTTTGGAGCTTCAAAGCTAGGATTTTCACTGATAACTTGATAAGGAACGAAGATATCAGAAAGTGGTCAACTGATAAATTGTGGAGCAGGGAATTCCCAATCAATTCTGATTTTTAAATTGAAATTTGCTGAAAATTTTGATTTTTTATGATCTTTTAAAGTCAGGTCCCACCTGAAGATCCAATGGCCTGGACTTGTAAGCCAATCTCAACTTCATCAGATCCGCATCATTCGAGTCCAAAGCGATAGATCTGTGTCTCATTGATGCTTTGTGAACCAGTGAATAGGCACTTCGATCCTTGACAGACTCTCCTCGACGGAGGGTCCGACTGCCACGTGGAGACGCCATTTTGCTTTCGCCTGCAAATCCTCAAACGGGTTGTGGGAGGGAATTGAGAGATTCGAAAGATTAGGAAAAAATAGGACAAAAATGAAGAAAAGTGAAAAAAAAATAAATTAAAATTCAATTTTGACTTGCTGAAAATTGAATTGAGAAGAAAATTGATTTTCAATTTTTGATTCAAAAATTCAAAATTGAAATTTTAAAAATTCCAATTCTCATTGATTTTCAGTGGAAAAATTGCTGGAATTACTAAATTTGAAAACAAAATTGGGTTTGGATTTATATCTGGTTTTTCAAAAAAAATTAAATAAAAAATGGAAAAAATACAAAAAAATACACTTTTTTCATTTTCAAAATTTTTCAAAAAACTAAAAATCCCAAAAATTATGGGGAAAAGTGATTTTTTTTCTAATTTACAAAAATTAGATTTTTCGTGAATTTTTAGAGGGAATTTTGAATTTTCAGTCAAAATTTTTCAAAAAAATTAAAAATTCCCAAGAATTATGGAAGAATTTTTTTTGGCAAAAATTGAAACATTTTTTTCTGAAAGCTTCTCAAATTCTGAATTTTTCCTCAATTTTCACCGGCAATTTTGTATTTTTCTCAATTTTTCAAAAAATCCCATAAATCAGCACTCACTTTTGGTCTCTGTGGTATCCTCTGTGTGCAGTGTGAATTGAACCTTCTCGGCCGTGACACTTCTGAGCATCTCTTCAGCTGATTTGTCACGGAATTCCATTTTACTGACAGCTGTTGTTCGGAAGAAGTCGGAAAGGTCCTTCATGACGACTCTGCAATCGCTTACCAGGGGTGGCGGGGGTTCAATTTTGATTTTTAGAAATTTTTTTAATTTTTAAACATTAAAAACAATTTTCTCGCTTTTTTGAATATTATTTCATTAAAAATGGTATTTATTTGAAATTTAGAAAAATTAGAAAATTGAAAAAAAAAATATTTAGAAAAAAATTTTTTTTTTTGAAAAAATTGTTTTTCTAAATTTTCAAAAAAAAATTTTTTGCTGATCACTGTGATAACACTTATCAATTCCCTCCTTTTTCCTTACCTTGCCCCACTCAAATAACCAGTATTGATTTTCTTGATCGCTCCGATTACTGTAGACTTCATGTGTCTGTTGAGGTGGATGTTCGAGAAATGGGACAGGCCTTCCTGGAAAAAAATGGCGGGTTTTTGGATTTTATTTTTGAAAATGGGTTTAGAAATAGATGAATAGAAGAAATTTAGAAAATGAATCTGAAACTTGGGAAAAATTCGGCAAAATTTTGAAAATTGAAAAAAAAAATTAAATTTCAACGAAAAAATCATTCCAAACTGGAACAAAAAATTCCAATTTTGAAAAAAAATTTTTTTTTAATGAATTCAGTACTTCTACAGTAACTCTACAGCCCCTCATAATCCAAAATACAGATTCGGAGATAAATAAAAAATTTTACTTCCAAAAAATTTCTTCAAAAATTAGCAATTTTCAGTCAATGTGAAGCTAATTTTTTTCAATTTTCAATTATTTTTTCACAAATCAAAAAAAATCCGAGAAGCTAGAAAAACAATTACAGTAACCCAATACTTTTCAAAAATCAAAGTTTCAATTTTTGAAAAAAAAAATTCAATTTCAAAAATTTTCGGATAAAAAAATTTTTTTTTTGCTTTCTGGTCAAATTTGGTCAAAATCTTTCAGGAAAAAAAGGTTACAGAAACCCAAAACTCATTTTCTTTCTTATCAATATCCATATCCAATTCCTCACCGTCGACAACATGCCCTGCGTAATCACCAACACAACCAGGGGTCTTCCACTGATACTGACACTGTTCCACGACGCATAGATGTACTGTAGCTCACTGGACCACTCGTCCGTCAGAATTCTGATGTCATACATCAGATGGGACCGTCTAGAATCCATGAATTGAGGGGTGAAGATGACAAATTTGTTGCCGATCTGGTAGAGTCGACTGGTACTCAAAAGGCCGATCGGACGGTCTAGGGGGCGGCCCGAAAGGTTCAACTTCTTGGATTCTCCGATTTTCGCGAGCAAATGAGCCAGGGCAGAAGCGGGGAGGATTGTGAAGACAGGGTCGATCTCGTCGACTCGCTGAAAAAAATTCAATAGAAAATCAATAAATGAAAAATATTTTTTCAGAATTTTCTAGATTTTTCACGTGATGACCTAGATTTTTTACGTGATGACCTAGATTTTTCACGTGATGACCTAGATTTTTCACGTGATGACCTAGATTTTTTACGTGATGACCTAGATTTTTATGTAGGTCATTTTCCGGTAAAAACGTGGATTTTTTAAAAAATCGCTCACCTGAACATGAATATCATGAGCTCGGAGCTCCCGCTGGACATCAGCTGACTCTGCGAGTACAGTAACTTGTACTTCACACGGAGGACGTTTTTCGTAGACTGAAAGACGACGAGACAGTGGGTCCAACTCGGCCGGGGAGAGGAATCCTTCGTAGAGGAGGCAGATGATCACATACAGCGATTGGGCCCATAGGAACGGGCTGGAAAATGGGGCTCTTTAAAAACAAAGATAACACAAAAAAAATAGAAAAAATTCAATTTTTTCATATTCAAATTTTCTCTTTTTTCTAAATTTTTGAAATTTTCAAAAAGAAATTGCGAAATTATATTACAGTAATTTTTTAAAAAAGTAGTTTTTTACAAAATTATTTGAATTAAAATTTTTTTAAATGAAAAAAGTCAAAAATTTAAAAAAAAATTCCATTTTCGGGAATTTTGATTTTTTTGAAAAAAAAAATTATTTTATCACTTTTATCACTAGAGAACAGAAAATCCAAAAAAAAAATTATCAAAATTTTTATTTTGAATTTTGAAACTTTGTGAAATTTTTTTTTGGTTTTCCAATATCAATTTTTTTTTGAAAAAATTGCATTTGTCAAGAATATTTCATTACTGGAAAAATTTTGAAATTTTGGAAAAAAAAATTATTTTTCAATTTTTTATGTTTTTTTCAACTCTAAATTCCATTTCTAGGTCATTTTTATCAATGTAATCAGTATAACCACTTTTCAAAAAATTAAAAATCAATAAAAACTCACGTGGCTCCTCCAGGAACCCTATCCTGACTTCCGGGACGTGCCTTCTCCGCGCCAACATTCTCCCTCATCACCACGTACAACTCGGGCACCAATCGGAACCCCTTATCACTCAAAACGAGCACTTTTTCGAGTTGTTGCCAGTAGTGTTCGACGGCCTCGTCGTTCTTTGAGTACATTGCGTCGAGAATCAGGAAACAGAAGAAAATGGGCCATTCACACTCAATGTCCTCGAATTGTTGAAGCTCCGATTTGTTGTAGTAGAGGCGGGAGGCGTCCTGGATGAAAAGAAATTTTTAAAAAAAATAATAAATAATTTGAACATTTTTCTGGTTAAAAATTTGAGAAAGTTGAAAAATTATCTATTATAATAGGACAATTTTGAAAAATTGAGAAAAATTCAGAATGGAAAAAAACTTTTTTTCAGAAATTCTGAAAAACCTGAAAATTGTAAAAAATGATTTTTGAAATTAAAAAAAAAACAGTAAAATTCTTATTTTTTATTGATTTTCCAATTTTTGGTTAAAAAATAAATTTTTCTGAAATTCTAAAGAATCGGGAAATAAAATATTGAATAGTCAAAAACAAAAGATTTTGGAATTTTGAAAAAAAAAATTCAATTTTTTCATATTCTTTATTTTTGAAATTTTTATCACATTTCTCTGTTTTCAATGATTTTTCAATGATTCTTCTCGATTTGCATCAATTTTTCCCGGATTTTCTGTTCAAATTTCCAGTTCAAATTTCCCAGATTTTCTAGTTTTTTGCCCCCTCTTTATCTCCTTATCACCAACCTCCAGTACAGTCTTATAGCCATCCCTCATAAATCGGCGACATCCGTATCTTCCCAGTAGTTGTTGGGTGATTGTTTCACGTGTTTGGGTCACTAATTCGGGATCTTCCACACAGAATGCCGGGTAGCTGATGATGCCGAGGAGGGCCGCGTCCGTTTCCTGGAACCATTTTTAATTTTTTTTGAGACTAGTAAAGAAAAATTTAGAAAAATCTAGAGAATGGAAAATAACAAAAAAATGACCAACATTTTTTTGAGAACGATTAGAAAAAATCCCAGAAAATTCTATAAGCTTCATCCATATTCAAGAAAAAATCAGAGTTTTAGATAATTTTTGAAAATTTGTGAAAAATCAGAACAATTTTTTTCAGTGTTAAAGCTTGTAACAACAAAATTTTCATAACTTCCCGTTATATTTTTGTAACTATTTTGAGGTTTCAAAAAAAAAATTTCAGAGCTTAGAGGAAAATCTCTGAAGAGCTCAAAAACTTCCAGAAATTTTCAAAAACAATTTGAAGCATTGAAAAAAAAATCTGTGGGATTTCCAAAAACTAATTTCCAGTTTTTTTTTCACCAACCTTACTAAACGACTCTCTCGGCAACATGCTCGAAAGCACCGCCGAGCACTGCTCGATCTCATCGGGCAGCACGTGAACAACAGATCCTCTGGACCCATCGACGAACAAATCACCGACATCATTGAGGGCCTGCAGGGCCGCTTTGACCATTCCGATCGAAGTGGCGTTGAGTTCACGGATGCCTTGGTTCGTCTTGTCTCCACGTTCCCATACTCCGTAGTCCTGCAAAATTAGGGAAAGGGATTATGGGAAAAATCAGAGGAAAATGGGGGAAAAGAAGGGAAAAAGAGGGAGAAAACTGGGAATTTTCAATCATTACAAGGAATTATTTTTAAAATTGTAAATATCAAAAAAAGTTTGAAAAAAATAATTAAAATTGAAAAAATAATTTGTTTTCAATAAAAAAAAAATAATTTCGAATTTTCAGTGGAAAAGTTGTATTTTTTCAGATAATAGATTTTTACTCAAAATAATTTTTTTTAATTTTCCAAACAGAGAAAAATATTTATTTTGTTGAAAAATGCTGGATATTTATAAAATAAAAATTTTTTGAATTTTTCTGAAAATCTTTTTTCTAGATTTTTAATTTTTTTTTTGAATTTTATAGAATTACAAAAAAAATGATTTTTAAAATTTTTCTTGGAAACTTTTTTGAAATTTAATTTAAGTTTTAATTTAATTTTTTTCTAATTCTTAAATTTTTTACTCATAATTTTTGTGTTTTTCGAATTTTTTTGAAATTTATAAATTTTCAAAAAAAATCCTGATTTCAAGAAAATTGATTTTCAAAATTTCAATTTAAAAAAATTTTTACATAATTTTTTTCTTGAATTCCCGATTTCTATATTTCTAAATTTATCATTATTCATTCTTTTTCCTTTCAATTTTTGAATTTTCAATTTTCCCCCCACTCACCGGCGTCCGATACCCCGTCTCAATATAATAAACCAAATTCTGAATAAACGCGACTTCATCAAAATTCCGAACAACTTGGAGCCCGGAAGCAGTGATTTGTGCCAATGTTAAGAGATAAAGTGATATGGCATCCATCTGAAGATGTCCCCAATCAGCGTCTCCACAGACGGTTCCCTTGGTGTCAACGGCATATTTCGAGTGGAGAGCGTCTAGTGGGCGTTGGAATTTTTTGAAGAGTTCTACTTTTTCTGCTTGTCTCATCATGCATTCCAGTATTGATTGCATCATTTTTACGCTGAAATAATTTTTTTTTGAATTTTTTAGATCAATTTTCATTGAATTTACCTCAATTTTGCTCAAAAAAATCCAAAAAAATTTTTAAAAAATCTCAAAAAATCAGAAAAAATCCTACCATGTAAATCCCAACTCCTTGGCTTTTGTCAAGTCCTCATCAAAATCCGCACACTTCATATAGGCTCGATACAACGCCCAGAGGGCCTGAGCGATGTAGACGTTGTCGCGGACCCACGCATGACCTGAAATTCCTTCCAAATCGGTAGATTTTTTGAATTTTTGGGTTTTTTCCTACCTGGAAAGTCTTTTTGATTTGCGAAAAGCGCTGTAATCGGGTTCTGATGGCTGCAAATCGTCTGTTCGACCATGAACAGAATTCGGTCGAGCCGGACCCCGGAACCGCTCCGGGATCGCATTTTTGAACGGGTTTTGACTGAAAAATCGATAATCACATTCAGAAAACATGTTTTTGATAAGGAAAATTGATAAAACCAGAAAAAAACCGGCGGGAATCGAGAAAAAACAAAAATCAGACGGGAATTAAATTTTCTCCACGTGGACTACACACGGTGTGGCCTAGGAGACGCTTTGGGGGTTTTCTAGGCCGTCGCGATTTTTTGATGAATTTTGACATTTTTTTCGTGCATTTTTCGAGTTTTTCAGGGATTTTCTTCAATTATTCATTGGAAAATTAATTCTCAAAACTGAAAAATTAATAATTCACTCTTTAAAATACCAAAAAACCTTTAAATATCTCCAAAAATCGTAAAAATTATGTTTTCTCCATTTTTCCGCCGCTTCGTCTGTGTTTCACATTTTTCCAGGTTTTTCTATGAATTTAATTTTTCAGAATGACCGCCCGTTTCGTCAAAAATTTCGTAAACCGAAATCCGCGCAACAACGAGCTGATGGGCCGACAAGCGCCGAATACCGGATATCAGTTCGAGAAGGACCGGGCGGCGAGGAGTTTTATTTATAAGTGGGTTAAAAAAATTAATTGATTTAATAAAAAATAAGGAAATACATGAAAAAACAAGTTTTATTAACAAAAAAATTTTTTTTTAAAATTAAAAATTGAAAAAAAAATCAAAATCAAATTTTGTAAAAAATTTTTTCTCAATTTTCTAATTTTTTTCAAGTTTCAATAATATTGAAAATTCTTGGTATTTATTTCTAAATTATAAAAAAAATAATTCTAGCCTAAAAATTTTTTTTTTTCAAAAATTTAAAATTTTATTTTTCAGAGTCGAACTAATCGAAGGAAAATCGCACCAAGAGGGTCGTCTTCTGCACTACCGTGACGGTGTCGTTATCAGTGCATCAACCCGTGAACCCGCTATCTCTAATCAATTGTACAGTAAGACGGACACGTCGGCCGCTCTCAACATTGGAAGAGTTCTGGCGCTTCGTTGTCTTCAGTCTGGAATTCATTTTGCGATGCCCGCCTCGACGAAGGAAGCCATTCAGAATAGTCAGCATGTGAGTTAGGAATTAAAAAAAATTCATTTGAATTGAAAATATTTTTAAAAATTAAAAAATTTGGTTAAAAATTACACAAATTTAAAAAAAAAATTATTTTCGCTTCGAGACCCATCCCATTTCCGTTCAATCTTGCCCCTTTTACTGACCACTTGAGCCCGAAAAATCGCTAAAAAACTAGAAAAAATAGGCGAAAAATAAATAAAACTCAATCAGATATCCTCCTTTTCTTGACCACTACTACTCTTTTTTTAGGAAATTTTTTTTCTTGAAAAAATTTTTTGTTCAAAATTTTTGATTTTTAGCACTAAAAAATGCCATTTCTTCCGGATTTTTCAAATTAAAAAATTTCTATTCTGAAAATTGTAAAAATCGGTCAAGTGTGAAGAAATTGGCTGGATTTGATGACTTTTGGACTTGAAAAAGAGTGATATTTGAATTTTTCATTTCCAATTCAAATTTCACTATTATCGTTGTATTTCAAACTGAGAGTGCGGCGCACTTTTTTCCGAACGACACTCCGCGATATCTCGCCACGAGCGAAAGCGCCTTTCGGGCGGGGTACTGTAACTTTTTAATGCGAATTTTCACTTTTTTCATTGATTTTTTACCGAAATACACCGGAATGATCATATTTTATGATTTTTATGCAAAGAAATGCGGAAAAACGGGAGAAAACGGTAGAAAATCAATGAAAAAAGTGAAAATTCGCAATAAAAATTACAGTATCAGGCCTGAAATGCGCTTTCGCTCGTGGCGAGATATCGCGGAGTGTCGTTCGGAAAAAAGTGCGCCGCACTCTCAGTTTGAAATACAACGATAATAAAAAAAGAGCAAAACTTGGCATTGAAACCAAAATTTTGAAAAAAAAAACGAAATTTCAAAATTTTGGAACTTGAAAAAAAGGAAAATTCGAATTTTTATCGATTTTTGTTAAATTTCAATTTTCTAATCAAATTCCCTCAAAAAAGAGCAAAAATGTGGCTCAAAAACCAAAATATCAAAAAAAAATTTATTTTAAAAAATTCAAAAAAACATTTTTTTTTCAAATTTTTCAAAAAATTTAAATTTTATTTTGGTTTTTTTTCAGAAATTTAAAAATATCCATTTTTGTAATTTCCAATAAAAATTATCGTTTTTTCCAGCAAACCCACTTCTTCCAAGCCCTCGAAGCCGAAGGCCTAACTCTGAACGAGCCGTCTCACGTGGAACACTCGTACGTGACTGATAAGTCGTTCACGTGGAACCGATACCCGCAAAAACCGACGAGACAAGACAAATTGGACGAACTGGACCTTTGATGAACTTTTTGGATTTTTAAAAAATTCCTTTTCTTCCCTAGACCCATTATAGTAATTACCCCATTGTTTCCATTGTTTCTAGTGTTTTTAGTCCGATTTTTCCATTGTTTTCCAGCGAAAAAGTCGCATAAAAGTGCTCCCCGGAGCATCGTAAGTACTCTGCGAATTTTTTGAAAAATTCCCCGAACAGATTTCGGCCATTTCTACCATGGGACCCGCATTGTCCCAGTGGTCGTTTCGGAAAAATGACGAATGATGTGTGGAGTGGCCCCCGGGTTGGACCGCTTGTAATATTCATGGCTCACGGAGCCGGAGAGAGCCAGAGATATCTGGGGATTCGATCTGACAACACTTTGCCTCTTTTACGCCTTCTAAACATTCGTCTTCGTCTCTTTTTGCCAGATGGGCGGGAGTTCTTCTGGAGAGATTCAAAAGTTTCACATGTTTCACGTGAGGGACTATTTTTAGGGTCCTTTTCTTATCTAGGTTGGATCTTGAAATATTTATGGGGGTTTTTAGATTTTTGGCAGAATTTATTTCATTTTTTTTTGATTGAAAAAAAATTTTAATTAAAAAAAAATTTGGGGTTGGATTTGTGCTCTATTGAGAATTTGAAAGACAATTTTCCTTTTTTTAAAAATTTTTTTTGAGTTTTTGAAAATCAATTTATGATGTTGGAAGAGCGCTCTGATGAGAATATTAGAAAAAATGAAAAAAAAAAACTTTTTTCGAAAATTTTGGAATTTTAGGGTGGAAGTGAGCTCTAATGACAAAAAATTTTTCCTAAAAATTAATTTTTAAGGAGGAAAGTGCGCTCTGATGAGAATTATGGAAATTTTGAAAAAAAAATTTTTTTTTTTGTAATTTTTGGAAATGTTTTAGTGTGGAAATGAGCTCTAATGACGAAAATTCTTGGGATTTTTATGATTTTTAAAATATTAAAAAAAAATAAATTTATTGGGATAAAAGTGCGCTCTACTGAGAATTTGAAAAACATACCTTTATTAAGAATAATTTTCTTGACCTTTTGAAAATCAATTTACAGGGTTGGAAGTGCGCTCTGATGAGAATTGTGGAAATTTTGAAAAAAAAACTTTTTTTTTTGAAAAATTTTTTGGAGGAAAGTGCGCTCTAATGACAAAAATCCTTTTTTGTGTTTTTCGAATTTCTTTATTTGTTTAGATGAAAGTGCGCTCTAATGAGAATTTGAAAAACATAACTTTATTTAAAATAATTTTCTTGAATTTTTGAAAATCAATTTATGGGGTTGGAAGTGCGCTCTGATGAGATTTTTGAAAGATTGAAAAATACAATTTTTGAAGATTTTGAAAATTTTTTTGGAGGAAAGTGCGCTCTAATGACAAAAATCCTTTTTTTGTGATTTTTCTGAATATTTTTTCAATTTTCTGAAAAATCAATTTATCGGAATAAAAGTGCGCTCTAATGAGAATTTTGAAAATTTTGAAAATTTTTTTTTCAATTTGGAAATTTTTCAGGGTGGAAGTGCGCTCTAATGACAAAACCCCTCTTTTCTTCATTTTCACGATTAAAAAAAAATTTCTAAAAAATGGATTTGTCGGGATAGAAATGCGCTCTGAATTAAAAAAAATTCGGCTCTGGTTCAACTTAGCGGACCCTGTGAAAAATAAAGGTCTTTACGCAAATAAAAAGGTCCTTAGAAAAAAAATAAATAAAAAGGTCCTTTCACTAAAAAAAAGGTCCTTTGACCAAATATAAAGGTCCTTTCGCCATAAAAAGGTCCTTAGAAAAATAAAAAGGTCCTTTGGAAAATAAAAAGGTCCTTACCGGAAATAACACCTTCCAGGTATGAAAAACCCCTCACAAAGTCATGTTTCCAGTTTTTATACCGTTTCTTATGCTTTTTGTTGATCAAGTAGCATAGAAACATTCTCAAAATGATGTTTCAGCCTCAAAAAAGTACTTCACTAATCAGATCTCCAAAAATAAAAAATTCTTATTCGAGCAGTTTTCCTAAAGTTATCTTTTTCAATAAACACTCACAACTAACAAAAAGCATAAGAAACGGTATTAGGAGTGGAAATATCAATTTTAGAAGGGTTTTTCATACCTTGAAGGTGTTATTTCCTCTAAGGACCTTTTTATTTTTCAAAGGACCTTTATTTTTTTCTAAGGACCTTTTTTTATTTTTGAAAGGACCTTTTTTGTGTCAAAGGACCTTTTTATTTTGCAAAATTTTAATTTTTTCTCAAAGGACCTTTTTATTTCTCTAAGGTCCTTTTTTTTAGTGAAAGGACCTTTATTTTCGAGTAAAATCCTTTTTTTTCTCTAAGGTCCGCTAAGTTGAACTAGAGCCAAAAATTCTGGGATGGAAGTGCGCTCTAATGAGAAAATCACAAAATGTTGAAAAAAGAACGTGTTTTTTTCAAAAATGTTTTTTGATCTTTTGCACTTTTTCTATATCAATGCACTAATGAAAAATTCCTTTTCTTCCGGATTTTGAAATTAAAAATTTATGAAAATTTTCTATTCGAAAAATTGAAAAAATCAGTCAAGTGTGAAGAAATTGGCTGGATTTGATGGCTTTTGGACTTGAAAAAGGGGGAAATTTGAATTTTTGATTTTGAATTCAAATTTCTCATATAAAAAGAGCAAGAATTGGCTCTGAAATCGAAACTTTGAAAATTTTGAAAAAAAAAATTTTGCAATTTTTTTTTGAACATTTTCACGGGGTTTTTTTTCCGACCCTGTTTGAATTTCCCGCCAAAAACTTTTTACCTAAAATAATTTTTTTAACGGCTGTTTCGGAAGGCCTAATGAACTTCGAAGAAAAAATACGTTCCTAAGGTCCTAATGAAACATTATTCTAGACTTCGGTACTTTTTAGCCCGGTACATCTCGCGCAATTCGACCCGCATTGTCGTTCGCAATGGAGCGCGAATGCTAAAAATGTCGGGAAAAACACCCCGTGATTTTCAAAAATTTTTGAGTGATTGCAAGTTCGCTCTACTGATAATCATTATTTTTTCATTTTTTTCCATTTTCTCACTAGAGCGAACTTCCTTTTCCATGAAAATTAACAAAAATTAGCATTTTCCCACATTTTCACAGGATAATCCAATGTTTTCGCAATGGAATTTGTAAAGTTGTTGTTGACTTCAGAAGTCATGGAATTCAGAATCAGAATCCTATTTTCTTCAAAATAAGACTCCAAAAATCACGGAAATTTGATTTCGAATTGATAATTTGATTATTTTTGGGCGGTCCGATAGGAGTTTGGAAGGCCAAAAATAGTATAGTGACTAGTTCGTGGTGAGACCCAAGATTTGGGAACAAATTTTATTTTTCATTAATTTTCAATTTTTTCAATTTTTTCTGATTTTTGAAATCAATTTCAGCCAATTTTAGCCATTTTTTATCGATTTTTGAAAAAAAAAAACTAAAAAAAAAAAAATTATTTTTGCTTCGAGACCCATCCCATTTCCTTTCAATCTTGCTCCTTTTACTGACCACTTGAACCCCGAGAAATTGCTAAAAAACTAGAAAAAATAGGCGGAAAATAAATAAAACTCAATCAGATATCCTCCTTTTCTTGACCACTACTACTCTTTTTTTAGGAAATTTTTTTTCTTGAAAAAATTTTTTGTTCAAAATTTTTGATTTTTAGCACTAATAAAAAATGCCATTTCTTCCGGATTTTTCAAATTAAAAATTTATGAAAATTTCTATTCTAAAAATTGAAAAAATCAGTCAAGTGTGAAGAAATTGGCTGGATTTGATGACTTTTGGACTTGAAAAAGGGGGGAATTTGAATTTTTGATTTCCAATTCAGATTTTCCTTATAAAAAGAGCAGGAATTGGCTCAGAAACCAAATTTTTAAAAAATTTTGAAAAAAACTATTATCGTTGCATCTGAAAGTTGCCGCTCGCATTCAAAATTTCAAATTGGCGCGCATGATATCTCGTAGCGAAAACTACAGTAAGACGTGTATTTTTCAGTGTTTTCGGGCTGTTTTGGGTGAAGTCTTGTCAGAAAATGCGAAAAATGCAACAATGCATTCAAAAACAGTCGGAAAAACTCGAAAACAGCCCGAAAACACTGAAAATTGCACGTCTTACTGTAGTTTTCGCTACGAGATATCGTGCGCGCTAATTTGAAAGTTTGAATGCGAGCGGCAACTTTCAGATGCAACGATATTAATAAAGAAATTTTTTTTTAATTTTTCAATTTTTCAACTTTTTCTCAAGTTTTCACTGTTATTTATCGATTTTCTTGTTATTTTCAGAAAATGGCTGAACAAATGGCTCTAGAAGACATCACCAACTGTCCGATTCATAACATTGACGAAGATAACAACCTTTTTTCCCTCCCGGCTCAAAATCGTCCCTCAAGAACTGAACATCGACTGAGAATGCTGGCAAAAGTGAGGTTTTCAAACAATTTTTAGTTTTTCTCTCTTTTCTAACCCAACTATCCTCCTCTTTTCCTTTTTTCTCCGGAAAACTTGAGTTTGATCGGTTTTTCGAAGGGTTTTTGGTGTTTTGAGTGGAAATTGGGCATTTCCTTTGCAGGTTTTGAAGCTTTTTTTTTTTAAATAATCAAAAACCATCTTTTTTGACGGGAAATAGGTGGGAAATCCGGAAAAACCGCCAAAAATTAGAAGAAATGATGTTCGCTGCGAGACCCTTACGACAAAATGTGCCATGCGCCTTTAAATTCAAAGAGCTTACTGTAGATTTCAATTTTCGAGAGTTTAGCTGAATTTCAGCGGATTTTTCAATGTAATTGACAATAAAATGTCAAAATTTGTTTAAAAGTATCCTGAAAAATAGAAATTCAATTTTTCTCACAAAAAAAACTGTTAAAAACGCTGTGAAACTTCATAATTCGCTATTACGTTGTGAGACCCGCTGACAAAACGTAGTATGCGCCTTTAAACTCTACAGTAAGATTTATTTCAATTTTCGTTCATTTTCACTGGATTTCCGGGGAAAAACCAAGATTTCAAACGGTTTTCAACAAAAATTGAAAGAAAAAAGTGAAAAAGTCCCAAAAACCCTGATAAAATCACAAAACTCTTTTGAAAAAATGTTCTCCATCCCCAATTGTCTCGTGATAAAATCCCCAGGGAAGATAGGCCAGAGAAAGAGGAAAATTGTCGCGATTCTCTCGTTTGTGGTGACTTTTTATCACTTGGAAAATGAGAAAATCTTCTCGTTTTCTCATTTTCTCATTTTCCCTGGGCTCGCGGAGCCAGGTGTCTTTGTGTGTTTTCGGTTTTTTGTCGATTTCATCTACGAGAATGTGTTTTTCGAATGAAAAACACCGAAAAAAAAGGGAAAAATTCGTAAAATTTGTATTCTTTGGCTGGGGAGGGGTCCATTAGGTAACAGACTGGAAAAACAAGATTTTGAATTATTTATTTTTCATTTTCAATTTTTTTTTCAATATTTTTTTACTCTAACTGGTACCAGAACTTTTTAGAAAAACACTATTTTTTGAATTTAATTTTTTTCGCGCCAAAATTCAAAATTTTTTTTGCACAAAAAAACGACTCATAGTGCAACCTTAGTGCAACCTTAACTCACTCAGGCTTAATTAAATTTTTGAATTCCCGCCGTCTAAACCCTAGTCCAAGTGGCCTATAAAACGAGTCATAACCTTTATTCTCTTCGTTTTCCCCCGCCTTTTCACATTCTTTTCATTTCAACTTCCTCGTCCTTCTGGAAAATATGTACACAAGGTTATTAGGTATTCTTTTCGGTTTTTGAAACTTTTCGAAAAATAAGTATGAGGGGGAGGTACTTGAAGAGTTCCGGGTGGAATTTTTAAAATTTTTTTTGAAACAAAAAAAAATGACTTTGGGCTTTTGGTTTTCTGTGGACAAAAATTTTGAAATTGGTTTTTTTTTCAAAAATCTTTTAAAAATCAGATTGTGTTTAAAATGGGTATAGGAAATGACTAATCGATAGAAAATTTCCTCCTCTACAACTTTGTAGTTGACAACTTTTTTCTATCTCCTTTCCTTATCAAGTTATCAGTGAAAATCTGATCAGCAGGGTCCGAAACACCATAAAGTCCGGTTTTTTACTGATAACTTGATAAGGAGTGGAGATAGAAAAAAGTTGTCAACAACAAAGTTGTAGAGGAGACAATTTCCAATTGATTCGTTTTTTTACATCAATTTCGTAGACACTTATTGATTTTTTACGATTTTTTAAAATTTGAAAAAAAAAATTTTTTTTCAATTTTTCAAAAAATTTTAAAAAATCAATTTCTGGCTTAAAATTGATTGATTAAAGGTGCAATCGATAGGAAATTTGCTCCTCTACAACTTTGTAGTTGACAACTTTTTTCTATCTCCACTGCTTATCAAGTTATCAGTGAAAAACTGAACAGCACGGTCCGAAACGCCATGAAGTCCGGTTTTTTACTGATAACTTGATAACGAGTGGAGATTAAAAAAAAGTTGTCAACTACAATCTTGTAGAGGAGACAATTTTCTATCGATTGGTTTTTTTACTTTTATTTTTTAAGCAAAAACTGATTTTTTAGGATTTTTTGAAAATTCGAAAAAATTTCAAAATTCAATTTTTGACCACTCACCCTTCCCACTCACCACAAACCTCCTCGCTGCCCATCCCTTTTCATTTCAAAACTCTTCCGATCCACTGAACAATTATATTATGTGTGTTATGCCAGTACCTCGTGCTCGATGAGCACACACGTAAAGTGTTTCTTTTTTTGGAATTCAAACGACTTTTCGAGAAGTTTTACGGAATTGATGTCATTTTGAAAAAAATTGTTGCGGATTTTCAAAAAAAAAAACTTGAATTTTGACTGGCAGTTAAAAAATTGTGGAAAATTTCAGAATTCAAAAAAAAATTGAAAAAAAAAATTTTTTGATAGTTTTCGTGTCAAGACCCAATTTCGAAATTTCGAAATTTTTTATTTTTTTTGAATTTTCGCGTCGAGACCCAAATTTTTCAAAAAATGTTTTTTTTTCATAGTTTCAGTGTGAATCAGAACATTTTGTAAATTTTCGAAACAAAACAAAAAAAAATTGTTTTTTCGTGTCGAGACCCAATTTTTCATTTTTTTCAATTTGTTTTGATTTTCGCGTCGAGACCCAATTCTTTCAAAAATGGCTTGTATGTTTTTCACAAGTTTAGAGTGATTTTCAAAAAATTTGGTTTTTCGTGGCGAGACCCATATGAATTTTTTGTTCATTATTTATATTTTTCAATTTTTCGTGGTAAGACTCAAATTTCCAAACTTTTCAATTTTCGTGTCGAGACCCAATTTTCAAGTTTTCTGAATTTTTGCGTTGAGACCCACTTTTTCTCAAATATGGCTTTTATTTTTCGTGTCAAGACCCAATCTTCAAAAATTTGAATTTTTTTTTGAAAATTTCGATTTCTGTGGTAACCCTCGCGTAGTACGACCCAAATTTCCAAATTAGTATCTTTTCTGAAAAAAAACTTGATTTTCGTGTCAAGACCCTTTTTCCCTATTTTTTCCCAATTTTCCTTCAATTTCTGACAAAGATCAACACCAGGACCACAAGTTTTCTCATTTTTCGTTTTGTGCTTCGAAAAATAGTTGTCCCTGGCTTGTGCCCCCTCTCCTCTAATTGACCTCCCCCGCTTTCTTGTCCCCCCGCCAAAAAGACGTCGTTGGCAATTTCCGGAGAACATTTCAAAGTCTTCTTGTATGTGTGTGCCCCGGCGTATTCAAAATGCTCGCCGAGCACACAAGACCTCAAATTGTCGTCGTCTTGAAGTGGATTGGGGGGAGAGGTGCCTAAGACTTTATTTTTATAAAGGACTCTTTTAGATGGGTCTTGAGGATTGAGTTTTGAATTTAAGAAAATTTGTCCGATTTAAGAAAAAATTAAAAAGCATTCAAATAATCCTGACGGCGTTCCAAATTTTAGAAAAAAATTGAAAAATCTGAAAAAAAAAGTTTTTTTAGAAACATTTTTTTCAGTCAGATTTTTATTTTTTGTGATTTTTTTCTTGCTTTTCTAGAATTTTTAGAGTTTTCTGGCTTTTCTTGAAGTTTTCAAAATTTTCAAAAAAATTTCTCGGCTTCATTCTGCTCAAAATTAGATTAATTTAGCTTACGGGATTTCGGAGCATCGTACTGAAAATTGTAAGAATTAGCAAAAATTTTTTTCATTCTTTCAAATTCTTCAAATTTTATTATCAAATACCAGAAGGTAAATGTCGGCTTCGCCGCCATTTCCCTTCTGGCGAAGCTTGCCTATGCGCGTCACAATAATAACAGGGACACCTTCTGTGTGTCTGTGAGTCGTTCGTCTTGCAACATTTTTGCAGCATGACCGAATTTATCATTTTCTCGCAGAAGAGCCATATAGTCTTCCGTCACCGTGAAAGTAGTTTTCACAACGATTAGTTTCCTCTAATAAGGAGAGAGAAGCTGCTAATAATTGGCAGAAACAACCTGATCAATCTCAAACCTCTCGCAAAAAGCGTTCGGTCTCCTTTCGTTTTTCCTATTACCTCCTCAGAGCAGACATCGGAATGCTCAACCAAGTTAAACAATTAGGTGAAATTTTGTGTGCGGTACTTTTGGAGACACTCTTTCTGCCGAATTTCTAGGGACCTGCTCTTCAGAAAACATCAAAAACTTCAGGCGTGTTGTGATCCTCCAGCATACTTCATACAAATTCATGTAGACTGTCACACAGTTCAGTACCTCTCCGAAAAGCGACAGTTAGCACCACTCTTTCTTGCAATTGAGAACCCGCCTGAGGTTGAGAAGCCGGTTGAGACGGCGTGTTCTCTCTGTTAAACTTTGGTACTGAAACGCGCCTATCACTAAGCGGACTGGAGCCGTTTTCCTCACTGTAACGCAACTGCGCTTCGCAAGAAAGAAAGAATTCGACTTACGCACCACAGAAATCTACTTGTAAGCATGCCTCCTGCCAACGGCCGACTTAGGCTATGCATGGGCATTCAAATGGCACTAATCACGGCTCTTTAGCTTTCGTTTGATTATCAGCTATCACTAATAAGGTTCCCTTTTGACCCAGTGGCCTTATCAGTGCTCCTGATGAGTTACATATTTTCGGAATTCACAACTTTTCTGACAATGACGCTGATAGGAATTGAATCCGCGTCCTACGTACCTCATTCCCACACACTGCCTACTGTCTCCCTTCTCCGCGAATTTCTCATTTGCTAAACCATTCCAAACGTCACGCCGTCTCTACAGTTTGGTTTCTCCGTCTTTGGCTCTGTCTCGCTTTCTCCCAACATTTATTTTGCACCAAAGCCCCGCGCCTTATGTGTGCCGTACACCTTATTCGTTGCGACACGCGGCTGCGTCCTACCTGTCCGCCAGCCGCCGGCGCTGTCCGCGCTATCAAACGTGGGTAATTGAACCGGCCGCCTCAACCACGCCCGCCGACCCAACCCCAGGGTGCAGCCGACATCAATCCAGGCCGTCGACAACCCATTCGCGCGGCAGTTTGCCATTCTGAACCCCAGAATCCAGTTATTCTGAATCAGAAGGCGTCGCGCCAAACAGAATCCTTAGAAAAATGACGTGCACCTTGCGGTACGCATTCCTGACCACCCTGCGAAAGAACGACGAATTTGGTCTTCTAGTTGCTGAGAAACGGCCGCGGACATACAAACTTACGGACAGACACACAGAATTCCTCGTTTAATAATATTATATTGCCGTCCCGCGGCGAGTCACCTGATGGGTCTTGACACGAAAATAGTTTCTGACTGAAATACGGCTTCTGGGCAAGGTTTTGACACTTTTTCTGATGAAAATGGGTAAAAAGGCATGATTTCAATCATTTCCAGCCAAATTCCAGCAGTTTCCACCGATTCTTTAGTGAAAATGAGGTTTTTTCAGTAAAAAGCGGGAAAATACCCAAAAATGCATGTTTTTGTACTGAAAATTAGTGGAAACTGCTGAAATTTGGCTGGAAATGATTGAAATCATGCCTTTTTATCCATTTTCTCCAGATAAAGTGACAAAACCTCGTCCAGAAGCCGTAATCAAGCCAAAAACCATTTTCGTGGCGAGACCCACCAGGTGACTCGCCGCAGGACGGCGATAATAGTAAAGATGCCTAATTTCCTGAAAAGTGTATAGAAAAATTCATTTTTATAATTTCCAAAATCTAGACCGGGATTTCGGAACATCGTACTGAAATCTTGATTTCTCAAATTTTCAAAATATCAAAATTTCCTAAAAATCCTTTTTTTCCCATTTTTCCCAACTTCTCCAATTTTAAAATTTTTTCCTTCAAGACCCATATTCCCCTTTTCATATTTATTCCTTCCAAAAATCGTATGTACACCACCATTTGCATCCATCCGCATCCCTCTTCTTCCCCTTGGAAACATCATTGACCTCATTTCGCGCGGCTCCGCGAGCCCATAACCCTAATGTGACGTTTCCATAGAAGTGTCATCGACAGAAATCCGCCTTTTTAGTTTTCAATTCATTTCATGAAATTCTTTGTGAAATTTCAAAGTTTTACATACAATTTTCCAAAAATTAAATACAATTGAAAAAAATATAATTTTTTTTCAACTTTCAAAAATTTTTGAAAAATTTTTGAATAAAAACCAAAAGTTTAGCATAGTTTTCCTGCTCTAGATTGCTCAAAAAAATTTTCTAATTTTGAAAATATTTTTTTTTGAAAACATTTCCAATGTTTTCCAGAACTGCGAAGACCAGAAATTTCACATACAATTTTTGAATTTTTTTTTATTCTCAAAATTTTTTCCAAATCAAAAATCAGACATTCAGCATTATTTTTTAGCTCAAAAATGCCTGAAATTCGCAAAAATTAAAAAAAAATCAATTTTCAATTTTTCCCATTCTCAACAGAAATTTCGAATTTTCAAAAATAATTTGTTTTTTAATTTTCAAAAAATTTCTAAATAAAAACCTGGTATTTATAATTGTTTTCTTGCTCAAAAAGTCCAAATTTTACTTTCAAAAATTTTTAAAAATCGATTCCCAATTTTTTCCAGAACTTCAAAGACATCCGTGCCTCCTCAATGGCCTCCTCGTCATCTTCAGCGATGCGTCCATTCGGAACCGCCCGTCTCACCCCTGGCCGTACCACTGGACGGCTTATCCAACAAACTCAACAACAGGGACAACAGATTAATGCTCCGGAACCAATGATTGGTAGGTGGACCACCCTTGTGCCACCCCAATAGGGTCCCAAGTTTTTCAGCGATTGCTTTGTCGGATATGGAGTATTTGATGAGATCGGCAAGGTCGAGCCGCAGTTCTGGAAGGTGAATGGGAATTAAAATTAGGTCTGAAAACGAAAAAAAAATTGGGAAAAATCATGAAATTCAAAAATTCAAAAAAAAATGGAACATTTTTTTCCAATTTTGATGCACTTTTTTCAAAAAAAAATCACAACTCTGCTCAAAATGCTCCATTTGAGCTCATCTTTGGATATTTTGTAGTCAAGATGACTCCTAAGTTGAGAAAAAAATTCTAGAAAATTTGGCTGAAATTCAGACGAGAAACGTAAACTGGAAATTTGTGAAAAATGACATTTTCCGATTTTTGACTTTTTTTTTTTCAAAAAATCACAACTCTGCTCAAAATGCTCCGTTTGAGCCCATCTTTGGACATTTTGTAGCCAAGAGACGCATAAATATGTGAGAAAATTTTCAGAAGAATTGGTTGAAATTCAGATGAGGAACGTCAGCTGAAAAATGGTCAAAAATAAAAATTTTCGATTTTTGGCTCTTTTTTTTCAAAAAATCATAACTTGGCTCAAAATGCTCCGTTTGAGCCCATCTTTGGATATTTTGTAGTCAAGAGATGCATAAATAGGTGGGAAAATTTACAGATGGTTCGGCTGAGATTCAGATGAGTAACGTCATCTGAAAAATGGTCAAAAATGAAAATTTTTGATTTTTGCCTTTTTCTTTTCAAAAAATCACAACTCTGCTCAAAATGCCTCGTTTGAGCTCATCCTTGGATATTTTGTGGTCAAGATGATTTTTAACTTGATATAAAAATTCTGAGTTGGTTGGCTAAAATTCAGATGAGATCTGCAATCTGAAAAATTGTTAAAAATGACATTTTTCATTTTAGATTTTTTTTCAAAAAATATATTCTAACTTGGCCCAAAATGCTCCGTTCGAGCCCATCTCTGGATATGTTGTAGTCAAGATAATCCTAAATGAAAGAAAAAAATTCTGGATAATTTTACTTTCATCTAAATAAGAAAAACCACCCCAAAAAGTTCAAAACCTCAATTATTACTCTCTGATCACTTGGTACTCGAGTTCTTTGAAGAAATCCCCCGTTATTCTGCCAATAGACCATTCCGGAAGGTGGCCCCAGACACCAGAAACCTTCGGTTGTTTATATGAAAGGAAAAGCAATTTGTGTTAAATTGTCCTTCCACAAATACACACATTCATACCAAATTCGCGGGAAAAGACACACTTCTTCTTCTATTTTTGCCGAGAAAAACTGGAAAAACAAGAGTTTTCTTATTTTTCTGTGTTTTTTATTATTATGATGAGCAGTGTGTATAACGTGAGACCGGCATGTTGGATGCCGAGTTTTCGGGTTGATCGACCCAGTTCGGTGATTAGTGATAGGTAGGGAGAGTTGATAAAAATGGATAGGGAAATGATTAAAAAAATTTTTAATAAAAAAACCATGGAAATGAATGAATATTAGCTAGGAAATTCCTGAGTTTTTGGAATTTTCAAAAAAAAAATTTTCAAAAATTTGATTTTTTCAGAAAAATTGAAAAAATTTTTTTTTTCAAATCTTTTTTTGAGTTTTTTGGTTTGAAAAATGCATAAAATTCAAAAATAACCGGAAATAATTGAGAAAAAATTCCTAATATTTGGAAAAATTCGAAAAAAATATTTCAATTTTTTCAAGATTTTTTAGGATTTTCTAAATTTTTTTTGAGAATTTTAAGAATTTTTCAGATTTTTTAGGTTGTAAAAACACATAAAACATGTATGAAAATTGAAAAAAAATTCCCAGATTTTCTAGTAATTTCTAAAAAAAAGAATTGTTTTTTCAGTTTTTTCTTAGGATTTTCTAATTTTTTCTAATAATATTCGGGACGTTAAAAATTTTTTTTAGGTTTGAAAAATACAGAAGAAATGTATTAAAATTTAGAAAAATTGCTGATTTTCTGAAATTTTCCAAAAAAAAATTTCAAACTTCCAAAACTTTTTTCGGAATTTTTCCAAGATTTTTCAGAATTTTCTCATATCTTCACAAAATTCTGAAAAATTTTTTGAATAAAGAATTTTTTTTTGGAATTTTCCCAATTTTTTTTCAAAATTTAGGGCCAATATTCAAGCAAAAAAATTTTTTTTTTCAATTTCCTATCATCCTTATCACCTTATCATTTATCAGATCGGAACGCCAACCCGGTTGCACTTGCTGTTGCCATATTGCCGCTGGGGTTACTGTAATTCCACGTGTCGCTCGTTTTTCAACGGAAGGCGGACTGTCGACACACACTCTTATGAACCATTCTGATAGTGAGTTTATCAGTTTATCAGTTTATCAGTGGAGCGCGTTTGCATTTTCCTTTTTTTTCAAACAAAAAACCTGAAGTTCAAAAGAGCGCACTTGCAAAAAATATGATTTTTTGAGTTTTTGAATTTTTCAAATTTTTAAAATTAATTTTTTTTTTCAAAAAAAAGTTTGAAATTCCTCCAATTCTCAATGGAGCGCACTTGGATTTTTAAAAAATTTTCAAATTCCCGCCAATTTTTCCAGACAGAATAGCCGTGAAAATCACGTGTAGTGATAACAACATGTACCGTGTCACACCGGTCTATGCCACTGTCGAACCCGGACAAAGTCTGCCGCTTCATGTGAGTTTTATCAGTGATAACAGGGAAATCAGTGAAAAATTGGAAAAAGCTGAAAATTTGGTCAAAAATGGTTAATTTTAGGCAAAAATTGATCAATTTTTCAAAAAAAAATTGCAAAAAAAATTTTTTTTTTTGAAAATTTTTTTATTTTTATCACCTTCTCACCTTATCACTTTCAGATTGCTCGTATCACTTCTGATCTTATCAAACGTGATCGTTTATGCGTCAATATTCTGGAAGCTGATGGAAATAAAGAAGCCCGAGAGGTCTTCAAGAAGAACACCAGCCAACGGGCCCCGGCTTCGATCAATATGGCTCTGGAGGCTACTGATAATCAGAATCATCATCAGTAATCAATTTTACCTGATAATCAATCGATAACTAATCAATGATAACTTTATTTGTCTCGATTCCAAATATTTTGCTTTTTCTTATGAATAAATAAACTCATTTTGGGATTTTTAGTGATAACTTGATAAGGAAAGGAGATAACAAAAAGTGATTAACTACAAAGTTGTAGAGGAGACAATTTCCTATCGATTGCACATTTTTACAATCAATTTTGAGCAGGAAATTGATTTTTTGTGATTTTTTGAAAAAAATTGAAAAAAAAACATTTCAAAAACGATGAAGGTTGATATTTTCACTGATAACCTGATAAGGAATAGAGATAGCAAAAAGTGATCAACTACAAAGTTGTAGAGCAGAACATTTCCTATCGATTGCACATTTTTTCAGTCAATTTTGAGCCAAAAATAGATTTTTTATGATTTTTTGAAGTTTGAGGTTAAAATTTCACAAAAAAAAGAAAAAAAAATTTTTTGTTGAAATTTTCTGATATCACTGTTATACTTTAAAACCATCAAAAAACCGTCAAAAAACCAAGTATTTGTTCAAGTATTTACCCAAAAGATTAGTCATATTGGCACTGTTCAAGTGCCAAGACAATAGGAGGTGATGTGTCGCTTTGGCAAGTTTGTCACTGGTTTTTGACGTTATTTACGTATTTTTCAACATTTTCTGGAAATTTCTGGGATTTTTGGTGTTAGGGAATGGGAAAATTGGAGAATTGGGATTTTAGTCAATTTTTATAAAAATTGATCCAGTTTTTTAAAAAACATTTTTGGTTTTTTTTATTCTGAAGGTATTTTGACCTATTTATTTTCTAGCTGTTTCTATATTTTTTTTGTTTTTGAAAAATTTTGAAAATCAATCGATACTTCCAAATTTTTGTAAAATGAGGCGCCACTAAAATCGTATTTTGGCAGCTATACAAATAATCGGATTATGAATCCAATTTTTGAATTTTTTGAACTTTTGAACTTTTTTTTTCAAAAAAATGATGTGAAATTTTGAGATTTTTACTTTTTTTGTGAAAAATATCATCGTTAAATTAAAATTTGAAATGAGAATTTCAAATTGGCGCGCACGATATCTCGCAGCGAACACTACAGTAAGATTTGCATTTTCCAATCAATTTTTGTTAAAAAACACGAAAAATGCAATAATTTCCACGAAAATCATTTCATCATGCAACTCTTACTGTAGTTTTCGCTGCGAGATATCCTACCCGCCAATCCAATACAATTGTAGCCTAGAAGAGCTCATTTTTCAAAATGTCACATTATCCCCCAGGGGTCGCCTATTACCTGGGAGTCAGGTGACTTGGCATCCGGCCAAGGAAGCATCTTTTCTCTTCCGTCTTTTTTTCTCTAATCCTTCACAATTTTCTTATCAAGCTTTTTATCAGTATTTTATCAGGATTTCTTTTGGCTCTGCCATTTTCTGAAATTGCATTCAAAATTTTGAAACTGGCGCGCAAGATATCTCGCAAAGAAAACTACAGTAAGATTTGCATTTTTCAGTGATTTTTGTGTAAATAATTGTCAGAAAACACGAAAAATGCAATAATTTGCCCGAAAATCACTGAAAAATGCAAATCTTACTGTAGTTTTCGCAACGTGATATCCTACGCGCCAATTTGAAAATTTGAATGCAGTTTTCTGGTTATTTCTTTCGGAATTTTTTTCATGTTTGCAATTTGACTTCATTTTTTTCAAATTTCACTCTAATACCTTAATTTCCATGAAAATTTTTAAAAAATAGTGATTATTCTTTTTTTTTTTGAGCTATTTTTTAAAAAGATTTTCACGATGATTTGACCTATTTTTCCCATTTTTTTTGGCTCTCAATTTTTTATTATTATTTTTATCTTTATTTTTCCAGAATAATGAACCTCCTCCGCCTATTCCTTCTCCTCTGCTTCCTCATAATTTCCACAAATTCCGTGGCTTCCAATTCCATTTTCTCCTCGATTTTCTCATTTGGAAAGAAGAAACCGGCAAGTACACCGGCACCGGGGTTTCCTAAAGGTAACTGGAATATCGATTGATTTTATTGATTTTCCTTCCAGGAGCTTCGACTCGTTGCAACACCCAAACCTCGCAATGTTCCGCCTATGAATGCTGTAATTCTGATCAGACATGCTTGAGAAATCGCTGTTTTCCAAGGATTTCGGTAAGGGAAATTTTTAAGATGCGTTATCTGTAAAACCTGGACTTCCCTTGGCACAAACGCCAAAAGTATTTCAGATCGGGACTATACTCGGTCCATACATGTATATGGTTGACCTTTTTTGAAAAACAGTACCAGTTTGGTCCTGTACCGTCCCCCCTGTCCAGGGGGTGTCAAAAACGATTTTTCAGGTGAAAAAATCTAAAAAATTTGAAGTTTGAGCTAACTTCAGGAAAATTTTAGTGGGTGTTTGGGGTACCCAGGGAAGTGTACAAAAAATTTGGCGTTCCTCAAAATCCTCTAGAAATGTGTTTTTTGACATTTTTTGACATTAACATTTTGGTTTTTCTTTATTTTGACCCCAAATTACCCCCTATCGAGGTTAATTTTATATTTTTGCCGGAAAGCCCTCCATTCAACGGTCATTTTCGTTTTTTTACTTCCTTAAAAATCAATGACCATCATGGAGAAAAATTTAACTGAAGTTGGGGCATTTCCTGTGAAAAGTGTCACCTAAAAAAATAAAATTTTTTATATGATTTTTCTGAGTACCGGAAATATAAGGAATCGATAGAGAATTCAATGCTGATCATTTTTGCAGTTGTTCACTTTTCATGATAATCATTCCCTGGCGAGATACAGCCGTTTTCCCGAAGAGCACCTCGGGGCGCGGCGAGACGGCCGGTCGAGGGGTGGGCGACACACCGCCGCGCGCGCCGAAATCTGCTGTTCACTGTATCGACCATAACTCGGGAAGGAGACACGGGACAAAAAAGTGATCAACTACAAAGTTGTAGAGGAGACAATTTCCTATCGATTTCACATTTTATTGATGCAAAAAACTCAAAAATTAAACAAGAAAACTCAGTTTGAATGTCTACATTGTTAAATGGATTGCACAGCTTTAGTGTTTAACGTAAAATAATAACTAAAACATGAAATCGATAGGAAATTGTCTCCTCTACAACTTTGTAGTTGATCACTTTTTTGTCCCGTGTCTCCTTCCCGAGTTATGGTCGATACAGTGAACAGCAGATTTCGGCGCGCGCGGCGGTGTGTCGCCCACCCCTCGACCGGCCGTCTCGCCGCGCCTCGAGGTGCTCTTCGGGAAAACGGCTGTATCTCGCCAGGGAATGATTATCATGAAAAGTGAACAACTGCAAAAATGATCAGCATTGAATTCTCTATCGATTCCTTATATTTCCGGTACTCAGAAAAATCAGATAAAAAATTTTATTTTTTTAGGTGACACTTTTCACAGGAAATGCCCCAACTTCAGTTAAATTTTTCTCCATGATGGTCATCGATTTTTAAGGAAGTAAAAAAACGAAAATGACCGTTGAATGGAGGGCTTTCCGGCAAAAATATAAAATTAACCTCGATAGGGGGTAATTTGGGGTCAAAATAAAGAAAAACCAAAATGTTAATGTCAAAAAATGTCAAAAAACACATTTCTAGAGGATTTTGAGGAACGCCAAATTTTTTGTACACTTCCCTGGGTACCCCAAACACCCACTAAAATTTTCCTGAAGTTAGCTCAAACTTCAAATTTTTTAGATTTTTTCACCTGAAAAATCGTTTTTGACACCCCCTGGACAGAGGGGACGGTACAGGACCAAACTGGTACTGTTTTTCAAAAAAGGTCAACCATATACATGTATGGACAGAGTATAGTCCCGATCTGAAATACTTTTGGCGCTAGTGCCAAAGCCCTTCATAAAAAGTCCAGGTTTTACAGATAACGCATCTTAAATTCTAAAAAATTGGTGGTTTTCGTTGCGAGACCCGAAAATTGGAAAAATCAATTTTTTTCAGAATTTCGTTGCGAGACCCATTTTCATTTCAAATTTTTGAAATTTTAATTTCAAGACACAAAAAATGAAAATAGCGCGAAAATTTGGAAAACTTATTTTTTATCGTTTCGAGACCCAAAAAATACAAAATTACTTTTTTTTTCAATATTTTAGGATATTTCGCAATAATTCAGAACATTTTTTGAGAATAAAAAAAATTTCTAGGAGCTTCGCTGCGAGACCCAAATTTTTCCATTTTTTCTTTTCACTTTTTGTATTTTCCCTTCGAGACCCAAAAAATGAAAATTTTCAAAAATTGTTGAATATTTCGCAAGAATTCACAGAAAATTCGGAAAATTGTGAAATTTTCGTTGTGAGACCCAAATTTTTTTTTTCGTTGCGAGACCCAAAAATTCCACATTTTCACATTTTCAACATTTTCGTTGCGAGACCCATGTGTTTCAATTTCCATTTTTTTTTTTCAAATTTTGAAATTTTCGCTTCGAGACCCAAAAATTCCTATTTTCTTTCTTTTACATTTTCAACATTTTCGTTGCGAGACCCATATTTTTAAATTTCAATTTTTTCAAAGTTCGAAAAGTTCGCTTGAAGACCCAAAAAGTTCCAACTTTCGCATTTTCAAAAATTTTTTCGGACTTTCGTTGCGAGACCCACATTTTCAAATTTCAATTTTTTGAAAGTTCCAAATTTTCCCTTCAAGACCCAAATTTCCTCAACTTTCATTTTTTTTTTTGGTTTTTGAAATTTTCCAAAATCCGAAAATTTCCAATTTTTTGTGATTTTTAAAATTTTCGCTTCAAGACTCAAATTTCCCGAATTTTCTTTTTTTTAACTATTCAAATTTTCGTTGCGAGACCCAAAAAACCCAAAAATCCAAATTCATTCAATTTTCCCCATTTTCCCTTCGAGACCCATATTTCGAAATTTCCAGAACTGCCCAGTAACCCGTGATCAATGCGGAAATTCGTGTTGCAAAACTTCGGAACAATGCCGAAATGGACAATGTATGCGATGAAAAATCAATGGAAATTTGTAAAAAATGAAATAAATATTCTATACATTCATTTCTATACAGGCAGCAAAAAATTTGAAAAAAATGCAAAAATGCAAAAAAAAAAAGAAAAAACAGAAGAGAAAAAGTGTACAAGTATTCTGGAAAAAAGGCGGAATTTTAGGGAAAATTCGAGGAAAAAAAGGGAAAAAAAAGGAAAAATGCAGTAAAAAATCTGAAAAAAATCTCAAAAAAATCTCAAAAAATGAGAAAAAATCGGTGAATCACAAGGTGTTTACAAATTTGAAAATTACAGAAATACGAACATTTTTCATCGATTTTTATCGATTTTTCTGGGGAATTATTCATCGGAGAACGAGTTGACGTGTTGCAGGAAATGGGTGAAATTGGCCGTGTGAGCGCTGATTTTTTCCAGCTGAAATGGAGGAAATTGGGAAAAAATCAGGATTCAAATAGGATATTTTATTGATTTTTTACGATTTTTATAAATAATTTTTGAAAAAAAAATTCAAAAGTTTTTTTTTTCAAAATTCAGATTTTCAAAAAAAAATTGAAAAATTAAGAAAAATATATCGTTTTTTAGAATTTTCATGCATTTTTAATACATTTATGTTGATTTTTAAAAAAATGGAAAATAAACGAAAAAAATTTTTTTTTTTTTTCAAAATTCAGATTTTTCTAAAAAAAATTCTAAACAAGTCAAAATTTTTTTAAAGAATTTATAATTGGATGGGATATTTTCATGCATTTTTTTATTGATTTTTTTTTTCGATTTTTGAAAAAGTCAAATTTCAAAAAAAAATTGTTTTTTTCAATTAAAAAATTTTTTAAACTGAATTTTGTTTTTTTTTTCAAATAATTTTCATCATTTTTATCATTGTTCCTTACCTCGCTCTTCAAATCCACGGCCGTGATATCAATATCACCATTTGGAAATATTTCCGGAGCGGTTTTCAGTGATTTCAACAAGTCGCCGAGCTCATTTCCACTGCTTGGAGCGCCGCCGAATTCGGATAGTTGGGTGAACTGAAAAATTGGAGGAATTGAGGTGATAACTGATAAAGTGATGAGAGATTTTTTAAGAATCGAAGAAAATTCTAGAAAATCCAGAAAAATCCCAAAAAAAATTTTAATTTTAAAAAAATCAGGAAAAATCTACAAAAATTCCCATAATTTATAATTTTGAAATTTTTTATTTCAATTTTCTAAAACATCTGGGAAAAATCAAATATTCTAGATTTTCTGAAAAATTTTTTTAAAAAAATCCAGGAAAACTGCAAAGTTAAAAAAAAAGAATTTTTTAATTTTGAAACATTGCATTTTTCGCGAAATTTTTTTTTCTGAATTTTTGAATTTTCTTCAAAATTTTCAAACACTAAAAAATTTGGAAAAATCTGAAAAATTGCAAAAAAATTTTTGATTCATGTTTTGAAAATTCTGGATAAATTATAAATTTCTAGATTTTTCTCCAGAGTTTTTGAATTTTTTTCAGAATTTTCCAACTTTCCCCAAAAAATCAATAATCACTACTTACATGAACAAACGAGTCCTCGCTCAACTCCATCGAGTCCATCGGCTGCTCCTCATCCTCATCTTCCTCATCGATTTTTGCCGCGCGGAAGCTTTCCGCGACCTTTTCGACGGGCGGAACGGCTGGAGATGGGTTCTCTTGCTCTTCTGGTTTTGGGGGGTCTTCTGGAAAAAATTGAATTAAAAAATGTGAATTTTGACATTTTTGAAAAATAAAAATATTTTTATAAAATTCATAAAAATGAAATTCTGTTCTATTTTCTTGGGAAAAATCTGGGAAAAAATGGGAAAACTGACATAAATTCTGGAAGTTCGAAAAAATATTTTGAATTTCAATTTTTGGTAAATTTTGAATTTTTTTGAAAATCAGAATTATTTTATGTTTTAGATTTTTAAAATTTTTTTCTCAATTTGAAATTTTGAAAAATAAAAATTTCATAAAAATCATGGAAATGAAAATTCTGTTACAAATTTTCAAGAAAAATCTGGAAAAAAATGGGAAAATTTACAAAAAATTAAAAAAATTTTTTTTTTAATTTCTGGAAAATTATAATTTTTTTTTGAAAATAACAAACATTTTTGTGTTATTTTTTCCGAATTTTCAAAAATTTAAATTTGTTTTTTTTTAACTTTCAAAATTTTCCGACTCACTCAAACTATTCGAAGAGCTATTCTTCTTGGTTCCATTCGCTGGATTATACGCTGATTGGAGCAAATTGACAAATGGGAATGAGTGATTGCGAAGGTCGGCCAAGGATGGCCTCCGATCCTCATCATAAGAGTGCGGCTGATCCGAATGACGGGAATCTTCGCTGGACGTCGATTGGCCGAGGATGAACCGAGGAGCGGCTTCTCGGGAGAGCTGGAAAAATATTGATTTTTATTTTCGAATTTTTTCATGAAAACAGAGGAAAATGCCTCGAAATTATATACTATTGCTGTTCTCTGACGAGTGACCTGTTGGGTCTCGCCACGAAAACGATTTCAGGCTGGAATACGGCTTCTGGACAAGGTTTTGACACTTTTTGGGTGAAACTGGGTGAATTTCTCATTTTCTAGCTGTTTTCCCTAATTCTTGTGCAAAAACATGTAATTTCCTGCTTTTTTGACGTTTTTTTCTTGAAAAATCGGTGGAAACTTCTGGAATTCACCACTTCCCTTATAAACGCGACAAAACCTTGTCCAAACACCGTATTATACCGTATAAACACCGTCAAAACTATTTTCGTGGCAAGACCCACTTGTTTCAAACACTTGGCATACTCACCGAACTTCCCCCACTATTCGGCGATTCGATACTTCCACTGGCCGTTCGTTTCTTCGCATCACTAATCGGAACACACTCGGAAACCGCCCGTTTCGGAGTGATCAGTTCCTCTTCGACGAGCGTTTTTTCGCCGTCTTCCAAATGTGTCTCTTCTTCTTCGGCGGGCCTGAAAATGATGGGAATTTGAAAAAATCAATAAAAATAAAAAATAAATCACTGAAAAGCATAAAATTAGAGTGAAATTACAGGAAAAAGGTGGAAAATAGCTGGAAATTTTGAAAAATTCCTGTGTTTTTTGGGATCTTCCTTTTTCGTTTCAAGACCCAAATTCCTCACGTTTCCGTAGCTATTTCGGGCTCCTCAAAGTGCATAGAAGTCCTGTAGTGCAGGTCCAGACTGATTGTTCCGAATTGCGAGACGAGTTCTCCGATTTTTCGAGTCTTCTTTCCTTTTCCCATGTCAGAAGAGATGTCGTTTTCGAAAACCTGGAGAAAATAGAAATTTTAAAAAATGTGAAAAATGGACAAAAATGTTACGATGGGTCTCGACACGAAAACCAAAAAATCGGTGAATTTTAGGTAAAAATCGTATTTTTCTCAATTTTCTAGCGAAAATATGACTAGAAAATAAAAAATTGATTGTCAGATCAGAAAATCGATTTATTTGAAAATTACAAATTTTTTGAAGAAAATAAAAAATAATAATTTTTTCAATTTTTCTGAAAAAAAATCAATATGAAAAATCACGAATTTTCAGCAAAAAATTTAAAAATTTTTTTTTAATTAAAAAATTTGATCGATAAATGGCTGAAATTTTGGAATTTTTAGAAAAATAAAAATTGAAAAATAATTTTTTAATTTTTTTTTTTCAATTTCCAGCAAAAATGCGATTTTCTTGAATTTTGACTGTTGTTTTCTAATTTTTATCTTATTTTTGAATTTATTTCGTGGCAAGACCCAATTCAAAACTGATTCTCAAAACCTTACCCTGTACATGATAACAAACGACTCCAAATTCTGCTTCTTGACGTACAACCGATGCATCGGAGTCATTCTCGACGACACAATCGTAGATCGCAGCAACGTACTCATGTGGTGATAAAGCTCGTTCAACTGATAACCGCCCTCCTTTTCCGTGTTTTCCGTGCAACTCAAAACCCATGCTTCCAGTGGAAGACACTGTCCACTCGGAGTGTAAAGAAGGAATTCTAGTGTTAGGGTGCCTGTCGGCGGATAGTTTTTGATGTTTGACTTCAGGTAAGCGGAGATCTCGCCGAGTTCGTCGATTTTCATGTTGAACCAGTCCTGCGAGTTCTCGGCGAATGACATGCATTTTGATTCGACTTCGTCGCCAAGACGCGACTGAAAATGATGGAAATAGCTTTTTTTCAGATTTTCAATTAAATTGTTGAATTTTTCAGCAGTTTCTATACATTATTTCGTTATTTTCTGAATAGAAAAAATTTTTTAAATCATGTGATTTTACGAAAAAAAAATGTTTTTTTGGGGAAGTCAAAAAATGAAAATTACTGTTTTTTGTAATTATTTTAACAATTTTTGAAGTATCCATTAATTTTTGAAATTCTCAGGAATTTTCTAGAATAAGAAAGACATTTAGCGAAAAATTGTGAAATTTTGCAAAATTTGAAAAAAATTAAAAATTTTTTTTTGGATTTTTGTATTTTTCGAATTTCCACTAATTTTTTTTCATTTGTTCAATTTTTTTAAAAATCAAAAAATAAGCAAAAAATGTTGAGAAATTGCGAAAAAACAAGGAAAAAATGGATAACTTCCAAAAAAAAAAAATTTTTTTTTTTTTTTTTACAATTTTTGATTTTTATTGATTCTTGGAAACAGTGAAAATACCACGAACATTTTGGGAAATTCGAAAAAAAATTCCTAAAAAAAATAAAATTTTTTTAATAAAATTCATTTTTTTTTTCATTTTTTCAGAATCGATTTTTTTTTTCGATTCTTAGTAAATTTTCACGGATTTCTCAATTTTTTGAAGCGCAAAAATCAATTTTCCTTCGAAAAAGAAAACTCCTCATTTTTAACGATTTTCCCCAGATTTCCCCGCCAAACTAACCTGAATCAACGCCTGCACAAATCGAACCGAGAAGAACTTCAGATATTTCTTAAAAGCCGCATAATTCGCCGTAGACATATCGATTTATTTTCGGTGTCCTTCACCAGCTGAAAATACGACAAAAACGTTGCGTGCGCCGAGAGTCACATGAGCGGAGAGACGCAGACGGAGACGACGAGAGAGTGTGCCGACGGCGGAGACGGAGACGACGAGACGAACGAGAGAAAACAGATGGTTTCGGGCGATTTCGGGCCGAAAAGTCATGGGGAAACGAGAAAATGACTGAGATTAGCTGGGAAAATGAGGAAAACGATGGGTTTCGGTGGGAAAATGCTCTGAAACATGTGTTTTTTGGGAAAATCCTGGAAATTTCAAGAAAAATCCCAGAGAAATGGGATAAAGTGCAATAAAACACCCTGGAGCTGGAGTTCAGTTGTAAAAGACAACTGTTTGGGACTCCTGGCAGTTGAATTGGCTGTAAAGAATTTATTGAGTGAGGAAGAACGGAAAGAGGGCGAATAAGATAGGAAATGTGAGGGTTTTTGTGATTTTGTGATGTGAATTATTGCGAAAATAAAATTAATAATATTTTCATTGGTTTTTGCAGAAAAAATTATGAAAATTAGTGGAAAACTGGTGAACAACGGAGAAAAATGAGCTGAAATCCCAAAAAATAATTTATGACGGGTACGGTAACTTTTAAAGGCGCACGCCACATTTTGTCGTTGGGTCCCGCAACGAATTGGGTTGTTTTTGAGTTTTTTGCTGGTTTTTGACGGTTTTTGACGGTTTCAAAGCGAAATTTGTTGAAAAAACTGGTATTTTGAATTTTAAGTGCAAGATTTGTTGATTTTCTGCAAATTTTAACGTCGTTTGCTCGATTATTCGCTGAACAATGGATTCTACAGTAATCCTCAAAAAATATTGTTTTTTTTTTTGAACTCCGCGATTTTTCCCAGAATTTTTCTGGTTTTTTCGTTAAGTTCACACGAAAATTTTAAAAAAATTTCTAAAAATCTGAAAAAAAAGGAAACATTTTTTTGGTATGCAAAATTTATTCAGAGAAGTAATCAGTGATTATCAGTAGTCGGTCTACTTCTTCTTTCCACCGGCAAGTCCTCCAATGCTTCCAAGAAGTCCGCTGATTCCACTGAAGACACCTCCGAGATCCGGCTCAGCGGCTTCGATCGAAGCGACGAGAATGATGGCGAGAAGCAGAAAGAAGAGGGCGAAGAAGTTCATTGTTACTTGGTGATAAGGCAAGTGATAAGGAGTGATAAGTGATAAGAGTTTTATACTGATAAAGAATCTCACGAATTAGGTGGGCAATCAAGGGAAAAAATCATAAAAATCACATAAAAAATAATATTCCCAATTTTCTTTCGGAAAATTGCTCTGTAAATATTCCTTATCAATGATTATCAACTTATCACAAAAAAAAATGAAATTTTCAAATATTTTACTAATTTCTGCGTTTTTGATACTGATAAGTGAAGCGAGATGGGTGAGTAAAAAATTTTTTAAAAATTAAAATTAAAATTTTTTTTTGAATATTGAATTTATTTTTAATTTGTTCTGAAAGGGTTACGGTAGTTTTGAAATTAAAAAAAATGAAAAAAATAATTTTTTTACTAAAAAATCAACTTTTTTAATAAAAAAATTTCAGCACCATCACCGCTACCGCCATTTCCGACCATATCACCATTTTCATCGTTATCACCATCGTTATCATCGATGGAATTCACAATCTGGAATTGGATCTTCGGAATCTCAAGAATTGACAACTTTTACATCGCAAATTGAAACAACTACCTTCACTAAAACTCCAGAAGTCAAAACCACCACAGTTCCAAGAGTTGGAGCGGTTAGAGGCGGTGTTGGAGGAGTGATTGGGTGATAAAGTGATAAAAATTATAATTTGATCTGTTATTAATAAAATGAATCAATTACCCATCTCGCAAAAAAACTTGCTCCCGGTGAGGCTCGAACTCACGACCTTCAGATTATGAGACTGACGCGCTGCCTACTGCGCTACGGAAGCGCCGAGCGAACTGGGTCAAGAGGGCAGTGACAACAGCGCGGGTTTGGGGGGTGAAAGGAAAAAAGTTTTTTGAATAAAAAGGAAAAAAGTGGTTTTTTTCAAAACTTTTCTTCAAAAATGTTCAAAAAGTGACAAATTCTCAATTTTCAGGTCAATTTTCTTGTATTTTCATTAATAATTCGTCATTTTTATTTTTCCTCTTACACAAATAAATATATTCATCCTTTTTCCATTTTTTTTTCAAATTCATCACTTTCTCATTTCCAAGCCATTTATCTTGTGCCTTCTGCTCGTGAAAAACACGTAAACAGAACGAAAACGAAGCCAATTATCTCTCTATCCAGGACTACATTTCCCCATTTCCCTTTTTCTCTCTTTTCGTGAAAATCTTCTTCTTCTTCTTTTTCTCACAGAGCTCTTCTGCTCGCGGAGCCCGTGAGCACACTCCTTATAACTCGCTCTGCTCCACGGAGCCAAAAATCGAAAACCGCTGCGCGCCCGAGTCTCGCGCGGCGCGGTCCCCACGAGACACCTCGGGTCCTGCTTTTCACTTTCTTTTATGGAATTTTTGGTTTTTGGGGATTTTCGGGAAGAAATAGTTTGAATTTCATTGAGTTTCATGTAAATTTGAAAAAAAAACGCATAAAAAAGTTGATAAACAATAAAAAAACAACCAAAAAAAAAATTTTTCACATACGAAAATTTTACCCAATTTTCAAACCTCTGTAACTTTTTCATTTTCAATTCAAACTTGTCACGTAAAACTACCAATCGATTGGAAATTACCTCCTCTACAACTTTTCAGTTGACTACTTTTTTCTATCTCCATTCCTTATCAAGTTATCAGTCAAAAACTCAGCCCCTTGCGCAAAAATTGAAATTGAGACACCTCGTTTTTAGGGTCCTGCTTTTCACGTTCTTCTACGAAATGTTTGGTTTTCTCGAGTTTTTTAGGTACAAATAGCTTGAATTTTAGTGATTTGATAGTGCATTTGAAAAAAAAACCCATAAAAAGATTCTGAAAAATTGAAAAAAAAACAACCCAAAAAATTTTTTTAATTCCGAAATTTTACCCAATTTTCAAAACCCTGTAACTTTTTTATTTTTGACTTAAACTTGTTATGTAAAATTACCAATCGATAGGAATTTTCCTCCTCTAAAACTTTTCAGTTGACAACTTTTTTCTATCTTCACTCTTTATCAAGTTATCAGTCGAAAACCCAACTGCTCGGGCAATTGCAAGAAAATTTCAATAGGCTTTGGGTTTTTCACTGATAACTTGATAAGGGGTGGAAATAAAGAAAAGTAGTCAACTGAAAAGTTGTAGAGGAGATGATTTCCTATCGATTGCACTTTTTATCAGTAGAATTTTATCAAGAACTGATAAAGTTATGATGCTTTGAAAATTAGGTTCCAGGAAAAGATGTTCTTCTCGAAGAAGGAACTTCTCTCCTCAACTTGCAAACTTCTTATTGGAAACAACGGAACGTACAATACAACCACGTGGCACACTCCCACTCCCCGTCTCGTTTCCCTCGCAATCGCCTGTTTTCTCCTCGCTCTTCTTCTCATGCTCGCCGTGAATCGTGCTGTCAATCGGATTTTCAACAAGGAATCGAGAACTGTTGCGTTGATCGGATGCTATGGATCGATTATTGCGACCATGTCGGTGTGCATGTTCATTATCTTCTTTATCTACGGATATGAGGTGAGGAATGGGATTTTTCAGGGAAATTCTCAAGATATTGAAAAATAAGTCAATTTTGATTTAAAAACTGTTCAATCAGTTATTTAAGATTAATTTTGACACAATTATAGCTTGAACGTCAAGGAAACATTCAATTCCGTGTGTTTCTTCTGAAATGTTGATGTTTTCAGACTTCATAGGGTCCAAAGAAGGCTGTGATAACGATTTTCAGACTCTCCAAGTCATTAGAAGAGTTTTGACACCCATATTGACCTATTTCTGAAAAACCGAGTGTTGGGTCCATAGGGGTGTCTAAACCTCAGCCGTTTTTAGGGTGCATTTCAAGATATTGCGAAATAGGTCAATATGGGTGTCAAAACTTATGAAATCATGCTCTGAACTTATTTTAGACATAGACATACCTTGAAAGTCACTGAAACTCTGGATTCTGGAAGTTTCGTCACTTTTCCGGATTTTTCCAGCTTCCTAAGGCCCAAATAAGGTTCCTTTATCGTTTTTCAGACTCCCCAAGTCATTAGAAAAGTTTTGACACCCATATTGACCTACTTCCAGAAAGTCGAGTTTTGGGGCCCTCGGGGTGTCTAAACCTCAGCCGTTTTAGGGGTGATTTTCAAGATATTGCGAAACAGGTCGATATGGGTGTCAAAACTCATGGAATAATGTGCTGAGCTTATTTTTCAAGTGCTCAAAGGGTGAAAATAGCTGGAAAAATGAATTCTGAAAAATTTCAACAAAAAATTTTTTTTTTTTTCAAAAATTTTTTTTCGAATTTTATCAATTTTATCATTGATAAATCCCTATTTCCAGATGCTCCCCGGCGCATGCCCTCTAATCACCCTTCCATCCCTGGTCTTCCTCGAAATCTACACCCAATCGCGTCTCCGCTTCCACAACTTCACGTGTTCCCGTTTCTACTTGACCTACTTCTCATCAGCCCTTATCCCAATCACCTTCCTCCAGTTATCACCCCAACAAGCTTATCACCAATGTGATCACTCATCCCTAGCACTGATGGGCCTGTTAATCGCCTTGTTCGCGTGCTATTTCACAATCTTTATCGATCGATCCCTATCATTCTGGAAGACTTTGAACGCTGATAAGCTGTATATCTGGAAAAAGTACAAATGTGTGGGATATCTTATCAGAAAAGAGGGGATTTGGGTCAAGTGCGAGTTTGCACTTGATCAGGGACACAAGGAACTCTTATCATTATCACCAGCTTAATCACAAGATTTTTTTCTTTTTTCTTTTTTTGTATCATGTTGATATGTTTTCTTATCACTGATATTCAGTTATCTTGTCAATTTCTGTGAAATTCACCTTATTTTTCAAAAATTGTAAAATCAAAAAAAAGGAAATAAAGTAGGGGTAGGAAAAAAAAGTCTTCTTATCAGTTTATCAGTTATCAGTACAATTTGTCAAACAATCTCTGATAATCGACCTCAATGGAAGATTTGGAAAATGGAATTGTAGAATTTGAAAATGACTTCGTAAATCGCCCAAGGTCAGGTGTACGACATGGATCAGTGATAACAAATCACTGATTCGGGAAGGTCCGGATTGCTGATAAGTGATAAGGCAGTAGTGGACAAGGATTGAGGTGTACGATTTTTGATAAGATGATAAGAGAGAGCGGGTGGAGTCCGTGATAAGGGGGATGGCTGGAAAAAAAGTTATGTTGAAAAAAAATGTTTTTTTCCAGATTTTTAAAAAAATTTGAGAGATAAGAAAAAAAAAAAAAACTTCTGATTGAAGAAAAAATTAAAATTTGAAAATGAAAAAAAAAATTTCAAAAATTTTTTAATTTTTAATTTTTAAAAAAATTTTTAAAATTTTTAAAAAATGATAAGAAATTTTGATTAAAATTATTTTTTTAAAAATATTTTTGAACTTTTAAAAAATTAAAAAAATATTTAAAAAAAATTTTTGATTCCAAAAAATGAAAAATGAAAAAAAAATTTTCAAAATTTTTATTTATTTAACTTTCAATTCAATATAATCAATTTTTAAGAAATGATAAGAAATTATGATTAAAATAAATGATTTTTTTAATTTTAGAAAATTCTTGAAATTTTTTGAAAAAGTTAAAAATGTTTTTTTTTTTTAATTTTCAATGTTTTTTTGAAATTTTAAGATGCGTTATCTGTAAAACCTGGACTTTTAGTGAAGGGGCTTGGCACTAGCGCCGAAAGTATTTCAGATTGGGACTATACTCGGTCCATACATGTATATGGTTGACCTTTTTCAAAAAACAGTACCAGTTTGGTCCTGTACCGTCCCCCCTGTCCAGGGGTGTCAAAAACGACTTTTCAGGTAAAAAAATCTAAAAAATTTTAAGTTTGAGCTACGTTCAGGAAAATTTTGGTGGGTGTTTGGGGTACCCAGGGAAGTGTACACAAAATTTGGTGACTCTCAAAAACCACTAGAAGTATGTTTTTTGACACTTTTTCAGTTTTTTCTCAAAAATTTTCTACTCTTCGACATGGATTTTTTATTTTTGCCGTAAAGCCCTCCATTCAACGGTCATTTTCGTTTTTTTACTTCCTTAAAAATGCTTGACCATCATGGAGAAAAATTTAACTGAAGTTGGGGCATTTCCTGTGAAAAGTGTCACCTCGAAAAATAAAAATTTTTATCTGATTTTTCTGAGTAACGAAAATATAAGGGATCGATAGGAAATTCAATGCTGATCATTTTTGCAGTTGATCACTTTTTCAGATAATTATTCCCTGGCGAGATACAGCCGTTTTCCCGAAGAGCACCTTGAGGCGCGGCGAGACGGCCGGTGGAGGGGTGGGCGACACACCGCCGCGCGCGCCAAAACATGCTGTTCACTGTATTGACCATAACTCTGGAAGGAGACACGGGGGAAGAAAGTGATCAACTACAAAGTTGTAGAGGAGACAATTTCCTATCGAATTCATGTTTTAGATATAATTTTGGTTCATTTTTAAAAGCTATATCTTCAACTAAACAACATTGACATTCAAGCTAACTTATCTCAATCAATTTTAATGATTTTTGAATTAATAAAATGTGAAATCGATAGGAAATTGTCTCCTCTACAACTTTGTAGTTGATCACTTTTTTGCTCCGTGCCTCCTTTTAGAGTTATGGTCAATACAGTGAACAGCATGTTTTGGCGCGCGCGGCGGTGTGTCGCCCACCCCTCCACCGGCCGTCTCGCCGCGCCTCAAGGTGCTCTTCGGGAAAACGGCTGTATCTCGCCAGGGAATAATTATCTGAAAAAGTGATCAACTGCAAAAATGATCAGCATTGAATTTCCTATCGATCCCTTATATTCTCGTTACTCAGAAAAATCAGATAAAAATTTTTATTTTTCGAGGTGACACTTTTCACAGGAAATGCCCCAACTTCAGTTAAATTTTTCTCCATGATGGTCAAGCATTTTTAAAGAAGTAAAAAAACGAAAATGACCGTTGAATGGAGGGCTTTACGGCAAAAATAAAAAATCCATGTCGAAGAGTAGAAAATTTTTGAGAAAAAACTGAAAAAGTGTCAAAAAACATACTTCTAGTGGTTTTTGAGAGTCACCAAATTTTGTGTACACTTCCTTGGGTACCCCAAACACCCACCAAAATTTTCCTGAACATAGCTCAAACTTCAAATTTTTTAGATTTTTTTACCTGAAAAGTCGTTTTTGACACCCCCTGGACAGGGGGGACGGTACAGGACCAAACTGGTACTGTTTTTTGAAAAAGGTCAACCATATACATGTATGGACCGAGTATAGTCCCACTCTGAAATACTTTCGGCGCTAGTGCCAAGGGAAGTCCGGGTTTTACAGAGAACGCATCTTAAAACTTTAAAAAAATTATCAGAATTTTTTTAATTTCCCAATTAAAAAAAAATGATAAGAAATTTTGATCGAAATAAATATTTTTTTAATTTTATAAAATTCTTGAAAATTTTTTGAAAAAATAAAAAAATTTTTTTTTGAAATTTTCAATCACTTTTTCAAATTATCAGAATTTTTATAATTTTCGAAAAATTAGAAAATTATATTAAGTTTTTTTTTATTTTAAAAAATCTGAAAAAAAATCATACCCGGATTACAAATCAAAATCGCTGATATCAGCACAAACTCCTCCTTTGTAACCTTTAATTCCTGAATCCTTATCACTAATCGATATCTTATCCGATTCAGAAAATCCTCATTAAAAATGGGTCCCGCCACGATTGGAAAAGACTCGGAACCGTCCGGAAATGTCATTTTTTGGGAATCCCTTAGATAACTGTTCATAGCATTGTAGAACACTCCACATGGAAAATGTGAGAATTTCAAAAAGTTTTTCAGATCCGAAAAGTTCTCGAAAAAGTCGACAAATTCGAATTTCTTCATAAAGTCCATTGTCGTAAATCCACACATGAAACCCCAATCACACAGGTTCATTTTCAAATTTGGCGGTTTTCTAGGCAGGATTACTGTAGACCGGGCAATCTGTTCTAGTGTATAATCCACGTCATCGGTGATACAGTAATCCAACAACTTTTGTCTTCTGTGATTATCCATAATCAACAAATTATTGATTGATATGGTTAGTGATAAATGGGCCTCTGGACTCAGCGGTTTTCGAGGAAATTGGCTCATTCCGGATTGGATGCACTGTTGAAAACGGCAAAATCTGCAGTTTAGAGAGAATATTCGACATGAATGACGGTTTTTGCACAGTTCAACGGGATTCTTAGCGGAAATGACACGACGGAAGAATAGGGTGCACGCGTTGCACGAGAACACCTGGAAATGTTGGATTTTCAACAGATTTTTTTTGACAATTTTGATAGACAAGCTCAATTGAGCACTTTCTTTGTGAAATTTGGATTCTCCAGGTTATTTGAAGAGTTTTGACACCCATATTGGCTAATTTCGCAATATATTGAAAATCACCCTAAAACCGGCCGTGGTTCAGACACCCCTAGGGGCCTAAAACGTGATTTAATGAAAGTAGGTCAATATGGGTGTCAAAACTCTTCAAATGACTTGGAGAGGCTGAAATTTACTATAAAACCCTTATCCGGAGCCTGTGAAGCTGGAAAATAGTGAAAGAGTAACGAAACTTCCGGAAATCAGAGTTCCAGTGACTTTCAAGTTATGGCGGTGTCAAAAATAAGTTCAGCTCGTTATTTGAAGAGTTCTGACACCCATATTGACCCATTTCGCAATATCTGGAAAATCACCCTAAAACCGGCCGAGGTTTAGACACCCTTCGGTCCCCAAAACTCGATTTATTAAAAGTAGGTCAATATGGGTGTCAAAACTTTTCAAATGACTTGGGGAAACTGAAAATCATAATATCGGGACCTCTGGAACATTGAGAACCAGGAAACCTCGATTTCCGACTTTTTTCGAAGGTTATTGAACCAATTCCAGGTCTAGAACTTTCAGAATCTCAAAATCTAGTCTCAGAGAGTGATTTGAAGAGTTTTGACATCCATAACGGCTCAATTCCATGAATTTCGAAATTGGGCCTAACAAGGCTGCAGTTTAGACACCCTTATAGGGTCAAAAACGACATTTTCCAAAAGTATAGCAATATGGGTGTCAAACCTCGTCAAATGAGCTGTAGAATTCAAAAAATACCAATAGGACCATTGAAAACCAGAAAACTACTGAAAACTCACTCCATAACTGAACAAATTCGTTTTCCCAGCGCAGACGGCACATTGCTCACTCATTTTTCTTGGACAAAATGATCGAAAATTGAATATAAATACGGGGGCTTGCTGACAACACACATCCATTTTTAATCTGTTCTTTTGATCAAACTTCCGTGCAAACTGGAGACATTCGAATGGAATTATGCCGGGAATTGAGTACATTCAGATAATGTTCAAGTGTGATCAGAAACCAGAATAGACAGAATTTATGTCTTCCGGCACAAAATTTTCCTTGATGTTTCAGACTTTTTCTGAGAAAAAATGGAGGAAAGGGGCGGAGCCTAGCTGGAAAACTCCTTGGAGCAATGTTTGATTTTTCTGAAAAATGCAGAAAGCACGTACATGAAAATTTGCAAAAGTACACACATTTTTTGATGATTTTTGACACCCACATTGACCTATTTCTGAAAAATTGATTTTTGGGACCATAGGGGTGTCTCAATTGGAGCCATGTTAGGCCAAATTTGAATATTTGTGGAATCGGCTCGTTATGGGTGTCAAAACTTTTCAAATTATTCACTGAGTCAAGATTTTCAGAGACTGGAGGTCTTAGACGTTAAATTGGCTCAATCAACCTAAAAAAAGGTAGGAAATCGAGGTTTCCCGGTTCTTAATGTTCCAGAAGTCCCAATTTTGTGATTTTCAGACTCATCAGGTCATTAGAAAAGTTTTGACACCCATATTTACCTACTTCTGAAAAATTGATTACTGGGACCCTAGGGGTGTCAAAACTGAAGCCGTTTTAGACCGAAATCGCCGTGAATCGTGCTGTCAATCGGATTTTCAACAAGGAATCGAGAACTGTTGCGTTGATTGGATGCTATGGATCGATTATTGCGACCATGTCGGTGTGCATGTTCATTATCTTCTTTATCTATGGATTTTAGACCGAATTTCAAAAACTCTGGAATTGAGTTGTTATGGGTGTCAAAATTTTTTAAATTACCTACTGATTTTAGATTTTCAGAGACTGGAGGTCCTAGACGTGAAATTGACCCGATAAACCTCGAAAAAGGTCGGATATCAAGGTTTCCTGGTTCTCAATGTTCCAGAAGTTCCGATATTATGATTTTCAGATTCCCCAAGTCATTAGAAAAGTTTTGACACCCATAATGACATACTTTCATCAAATCGAGTATTAGGGTCCTAGGGGTGTCGAAACCTCGGCCGATTTAGGGGTGATTTTCAAGATATTGCGAAATGGGTCAATATGGGTGTCAAAACTCTTCAAATAACGAGCTGAGCTTATTTTTCATGTAAAGTGGTCAAAATAGCTGGAAAAAAATTTCAGAACAAAATTTTGAAAAAAAAATTTTTCTCAAAATTTTTTTCGAATTAGTTCAAATCTCATCAATTTTATAATTATGAAGAACAAATCCCATAAATCAGCTAATTAAACAAATCCAAACTAAACTCCAAAAGTTCGTCGACCATCCCGTGGGACATCTGTTCAAACTCACCTCTGGTCATAAATAAATCGCCAAACTTGTGGAATTTAGCACATTTTTTTGAGATTTTTACCAAAAAAATCATTTAAAAAATGCTCTGGATTACTGTCCTTCCCATTTTATTCTGTGTTTCCCATGCTGAAATAATCGACGATTACAACTGTACCGAGTACGACAGTACACAACAATTCGTAGGTTTTTTTCTAAAAATTAATGATAATATGATATCACTGATAACTCCTTATCACTTTTAGGCCATCTACGAGCGCGTAGCAACATCTTGTGAAAATGTGATGTCTGATGAGATTTGTGAAGTCCTCTTCCCCAAAATTTCGCCTTCTGGATGGCCGACAACTGGCGGGACCCAAGCCAGACCCTACAATTGTTATAGTACTGATGTTCAACCTGGCAAACCCATAGATTCAGCCCAACAAGCCTTTGCGATTAGTTTTTGCCCGAAAACTTGTGGTTATTGCTGCAGAACCAATGCCTTCGCGGCTTGTAAGAATCCGCCGAGTGAGTTGGACCAAATTTTCAAATTCTACAGCTTATTTGACGAGTTTTAACACCCATAATGGCCTACTTCTGAAGAATTGATTTTTGGGACCCTAGGGGTGTCTAAACTGCAGCCTTTTTAGGCTGAATTTCCAAATCCTCGGAATTGAGTTGTTATGGGTGTCAAAACTCTTCAAATGACTCACTGAGTCTAGCTTTTGAGTCACTGGAGGTTCTAGAGTTAAAATTGGCTCAATCAACCTAAAAAAGGTAGGAAATCGAGGTTTCCCGGTTTTCAATGTTCCAAAAGTCCCAATTTTGTGATTTTCAGGCTCCCCGTGTCATTAGAAAAGTTTTGACACCCATAATGACTTACTTTTGAAAAATCGAGTTTTGGGGCCCTAGGGGTGTCTAAACCTCGGCCAATTTAGGGGTAATTTTCAAGATATTGCGAAATGAGTCAATATGGATGTCAAAACTCATGAAATAATGTGAATTAGTTGTTTTTATCATAGCCATAGTCAGAAGGTTGCTGAATCTAAAGAAAATTGCTGAATTCCAGAAGTTTGTCTCATCTTCCGCTGTCCTCCAATTTCCTAGGGCCCCACGAAGGTTTTCATATCGATTTTCAGCCTCTCCAACTCATTAGAAAAGTTTCGACACCCATATTGACCTACTTTTGAAAAACCGAGTTTTGGGCCTCTAGGGGTGTCTAAACCTCGGCCGGTTTTAGGGTGATTTTCAATATATTGCGAAATAGGTCGATATGGGTGTCAAAACTCATGAAATAACGTGCTGAGCTTGTTTTTCAAGTGTTCAAAGGATAAAAATATCTGGGAAAAAATTTCAGAAAAAAATTAGAAAAAAAAATTTCCACAAAAGTTCTAAGTTCAAATTTCCAGGTCCCCGTCTCGACTGTAACTTGATAACCCCTGCCCAATGCGCTGATTCAACTTGGCGTGCCATCCTGCTCAGTGAATGCCCCTCGACTTGTGGTCTCTGTGGAGAACTGACATGCATTGATAAGATATCAGTTTGCAATGTTGATTGGTGCAATCAATCCAATTCAAATGGTGATTTTGCCGCGGAAAACTGCAAGAAAACGTGTGGAAAGTGCGGTGGAGTGGTTGCTGACCCGTGTTTGAATGGCTACCCGGCTGACACCAACTCCAGTTGTAAAGTTTGGGCCGAGCAGGGATTCTGTACAAGCCCATTTTATACGTTGGCTCAGAAGAAACAGTATTGCTCGACTACTTGTAAAATTTGCTGAAAATGGAAAATTTTGGAAAAAATTTTTTTTTGAAAATTTTTTTTTTCAAAAAATTTGAATATTTGTAGTTGAATAAAAATTTATCATTTTATCACAAATCACATTTTGAGCACAATTTTTTTTTAAAAAAAAAAATTTTTTCTCAAAAATTTTTTTTGTTCAATGGTCATTTTTGGTCTTGATGTTATCCCAAGATCTAGTACATTTTCTTATTTTTCTTGTTTATCACTTATTATCAGTTGGCTCTTATCATTGGATTTTGTGTTTTGAGCTGCTCCGCGAGCTCTAGAAATCCGTAGTTTGGAGTTTTGTTGTTTCGGTCATTATGGAATTCTTTGATTTTCTCGAAATTCTCAGAATTTTGAGATTTGGTGACTTGTTTTTCATGGTTTTTGAGCGTATTTTGAGCACATTTTGGCTCCATTTTTGCTCATTTTTGAAGGTTTGATTTTTGGAATTTTTTGAGCTTCAATGGTTTTTAGGTCATTTTTTTTTTGATTTTTCGAAGTTTTTTTTTACTTACAGTGTGTTAAAGGTTATTACGACACCCCCCTGAAAACGTCATTGTGGCTTTCAGAGGCGAGATAGAAAAAATCTGTGAATGCAGTTCTTTTTCCCTTGGTCTCAAACCTATGCACCATAATTTTCATTCTGATCGGTGCTCCGTGGGCTCCAGGAGCCAACATGGGTGCTCTGAAAAGTGTTAACAGTTATTACGACACCCCCATTTTTGGCAAAATTTGAAAATTTTTTGTGATTTTTTTGGGTTTAGTTGTGCTTAAGAACAAGTTTTTGTGTTCCTTATAAAAATTCCGTAAAAATATAATGGCTGCCGTACTTGGAAAATGATTCTAAAATTAGCCGAAATTGCTGAAAAGTGCCGTTTTTAGCGATTTTTGACAATTTTTCAGTATTTCTCGAGATACAAAAATTTTTGGATGCTCTGTTGGATAAAACATGTGTTTTTACTTATTCTTGAACCCATTGCAGCTTGGGCCCTTGTCTCAATAATTTCTGATCTGTCCTCACAGTAGGTTAACTGACCAGTGGTTACGACAAGTGGGATTTTTGATGGAAATGGCTCGAAAACCGTAGTGAAACCGCTCAAAATGATATCAAAACTGAATTTCTACTCTGTTTTAGTCGGAAGAACCAACTTTCTTCTGTCTCCTGACTTTTTTAAAAAATCAAGTTTTTCAATTTTTGCTGTTTTGAGCTTTGGGAGAAATAAGTGATTGTGAGGACGGATTAGAAACTATTGAGACAGGGGCTCAAGCTGCAGTGGGTTCATGACTACGCAGAAACACATGTTTTATCTAACAGAGCATCCAAAAATTTTTGTATCTCGAGAAATACTGAAAAATTGTCAAAAATCGCTAAAAACGGCAGTTTTCAGCATTTTCGGCTAATTTTAGATATATTTTCCAAGTACGACAGCCATTATATTTTCACGGAATTGTTATCAAGAACACAAAAACTTGTTCTTAAGCACAACTAAACCCAAAAAAATCACAAAAAATTTTCAAATTTTGCCAAAAATGGGGGTGTCGTAATAACTGTTAACACTTTTCAGAGCACCCATGTTGGCTCCTGGAGCCCACGGAGCACCGATCAGAATGAAAATTATGGTGCATAGGTTTGAGACCAAGGGAAAAAGAACTGCATTCACAGATTTTTTCTATCTTGCCTCTGAAAGCCACAATGACGTTTTCAGGGGGTGTCGTAATAACCTTTAACACACTGTATTGTTGATTTTACCTATTTTTCTTGTTTTTGGGATTTTTATATACTTTTTCATTTTCCAGAAATGGTGGCTATGATTTGTGTCATTTGCGATAATCGGACGGAATCTTTCAATTATGGGGTATTTTTTGTACTTTTTTTTTGAGAAATTGTAAAAAATCAGTTTTAGCTTAAAATTTGCAAGTGGAAAAACAAATCGATAGAAAATTTTCTCCTCTACAACTTTGCAGTTGATCACTTTTTTCCATCTTCACTCCTTATCAAGTTATCAGTGAAATCCCAAGTGCCATCCAAAAAAATGGCTCAGAGTTGGACGGTTCAGGAATTTTGACTGATAACTTGATAAGGAGTGAAGATAACATGAAGTGACTAACTGCAAAGTTGTAGAGCAGTAAATTTTTAATCGATTGGTTTGTTTACTTTATTTTTTTGAGCAAAATTTGATTTTTTAGGATTTTTTGAAAATTTTCCATTTTTTTTTGGTAAAATATCAAATGAGTTTAGATTTTCATTGATAACTTGATAAGGAGTGGAGATAGAAAAAAGTGATCTACTCATAAGTTGTAAAGGATTAAATTTCCTATCGATTCGTTTTTTCACTTGCAAATTTTAATCAATTATTGATTTTTTTGGATTTTTTTAAAATTATGTCAATTTTCAGCTAATTTTTTCATTTTTTTTTCATTTTTTTCCAGGTAATGGCCTGCAATGCCTGCAAACTCTTCTTCCGTCGAATCCGAAAATCTCACCGTAAAATCATTCGCAAGAACTTCCGAAAATGCTTCTCAACGCCTAAAATCATCAGATCTTGCCGATATTGCCGTCTAAAAAAGTGTCTTCAATCGGGAATGCGTTGTAATTTGCGAATGGCGCAGAGATTGGCCTGGATCTTCGATGAGTTATCAGTAGTGATAAAACACTTATCAGATATGGAGAAAAATCGGCAGAAGCTGTTTTCAACCTGTCAATTGATTGGGAATCCATCGTTGATTGAAGTTATTGGAGTAAAAAATCCAAAAATTTATTTTTCGAAAAAATTTGAAAATTCCAAATTCTCATTTGCTGATTATGGAACAATGGAACAGATAACAACTATTGATTTTATCAAAAATTTCCAATTTATCACTCAACTCACCACTTCGGAGCTTCAAGTCTTTATCAAAAACTCATATTTCAAAGCTGTTATCTTATCAACTGCTATCAGAGCTTATCAGCAGAATTTGGATGTTATGAAGTTTCCAGAAGACGTGGAATGTTTTGCTGAAGGAAGTTTATCTGGTAATCAGTATCCGAGAGTTCTTATCAGCAAGATAAGGAGGAGACTGATTGGGAAATTGGTTGATTTGAAGATCTTGCCTGAGGAGTATTTATTGATCAATGTTATTGTTTTTTGTAATCATGGCAATGATAAAGGCGAGTTTCTGATTATTTTCGATAAGAATTTTTTAAAAAATTAAAAAAACAATTTTTTTTGCTAATTTTCAAAAAATCATAAAAAATCAATTTCTTATTAAAACTTTAGTGAGAAGATGCGCAATCAATAGAAAATGTTCTCCTCTACAATTTATCAGTTGATCACTTCTTTCTATCTCCATTCCTTATCAAGTTATCAGTGAAAAACCCGAAACCATCCAATTCCTAGTCATTTTTGGATGGCATTTGGAATTTTAGTGATAACTTGATAAGGAGTAGAGATAGAAAAAAGTGATCAACTGTAAAGTTGTAGGAGAGGAAATTTCCTATCGATTGGCTTTTTTACTTTATTTTTTTGAGCAAAACTTGATTTTTTAGGATTTTTTGAAAATTTGGAAAAATCATGATATTTCCAGCCCTCTCCCCTCACGCCAGAACTCTAATTTCTGAATGTCAACGTAAACATGCTTCTCTTTTCCTGGATTTCTGTCTCAGAACATCTGGCCCTGCAAGATATGCTGATCTGTTATCACTTTATGATGTTATCACCAAAACGTTCGAGGATATCAGTCAATTTTTTGTGCTTTTCGGGATCAAGGAGAGGGAGAAGAAATGGGAGAGAAAGATTATTATTAGGCACCGCAACGAGTTCTGTCAAACACAATATTTTGACCTGATTTCTGTTGGAATGTGTTCGTATACTCAGTAGTAGTACGCCCAAAAATTTTCATCCAAAAATATCCACTGGTTCCCGAGTTAGACCCATTTTAGTGCGCGCCGCATTAGCACTAAAGTTCTACCAGGTGGTGAGGGGGCGGGGCTTAGCCGACAAGCGACATGGTCAGAAACTGTCACCAAATAGGGGAATTGGCGATATTTTGTTCATTGCTATGCTAGAAATGTTCAAGTAACTAGAAAAAAAAGTTTTGGCCGAAAACGGGCTGCAAAAATATCGAACCCGCGTCAACCGTTTGCAAAACGGGTGCGCACACGGCTGCGCCACAGCCGCGACAGCAGGTCGTGGCGCAGCCGCCCAAGATATTGTCGGCTTTCAAGCACTCTAGCGCCGGACAGTAGCAACAGATTACGACACAGTGAAGAAGTTGACAATTCAAGAAAGACCGAAATATCTCGAGTTCTACCTAATCAACCCAATATTCTAATAAAGTGAAGTTGTAGAGAATTTTGCGCTGAATCTAGTGACGTTGTCTAATCGACTGAGCATGGCGTGTATCAGGGTCAAAATCCGGAAAAACTGTAAATGAGCCGAAGTGCGTCTCACTTTTGATGGCAATAAACTATCTAAACGAAGGCGAAGGACTCTGAAAATTTTATCAGAGCATCTTGGAGGGTTGTTCTATGTATTTCTAAAATAAAAAATGGGGGTCGTCGCTGAAAATTTTTCAAAAACTCTTATCACACTTTAATCAGTGATAGCAGCTCCCGCACATAATTGACCTATAGGTATGACAGCAAAAACTCATTTATTATACCCACATCTATAAAAATCAGTCAAAAAATTGGATGAGCATTGCTTTTGAGGGCCCTAAACAGTCACATTTTCATCTCCAATAACAGTTTTACAAACTTTTTTCGAAAACTAGGAGTTTTTTGATAAAACTGATATCACCAGTCGATTCTACGTCAAAAGTTACGTACAGTAAACTGGTTTCGAGAATGGTCCGGTACCCTCCAGCCCCGGTACAGACCCTGAAAGCCGCGAAATCAAAAACGGTAGAAAAAATCGCAGGCCACGCCCCTACACTTTGCGGTGCCTAATTATTATGGATTCGATTGATTTTGTGTTGTGAAAAAAAGAAGAAAAAAAGATTTTCAATAAATCCTTATCACTTATCAATAGACATGTTATCAGTGGACCTAGAAGCTTTAGCATTTTCCTGGAATTTTCAGGACTTCACAGAGTTTGGAAGAACGTTAACAGTAACACTATCAGTTTGACCTTTACTGATAAGGAAAGATAGCAATCTAATCAGTCCCTGTCTATAAAAGGACCCCTTCCCCTCTCTCAAATCAGTTACAACAATGTACCTCTTCCTGATCATCACCGCCGTGTCAGGTGATCAATCAATTCTAGAAGCTTCCGAGATTACTGTATCATCTTCAGCTTTTCCGAGCTTCATCGTCGCTCAGAATTCGAGCTCTTTCATCGATATCGTCAATACCGGTCGTCGGAACTTTGCCAACAAGTTCAATGTGGCCAATATGAATGAGTTGGAGGATGACTGGCTGTATGCGCTGCACGCCGATTCGATGTGGACGGATTGTTTGGACAAGTCGGAGCTTTACAATCAAAATGATTATGAAGTAGTTCCTGTGATGGAGAAAGCCAAGGAATCAGAAGAGGAGAAGGAAATGACCCGTATCGCTGAAGCCTACCTCAATAACCCGGGCCAGCTGTTCATTGGAATCGCTAGAAAGAGCAAATGCCGCCGCGAATTGGACTATAACACTATCTATGTGTTGGGACCACTGTAAGCCACACTGATAAGGGATTCCGATGTTATCAGCCACTGATTTCAGGAACAAGATGTCTGTTGTGAAGAATGGACCTCCTGGATCGAAATGCGATGAGGGACGAGTGAATCGAAATGGATTGTGTGCCAAGAAGCAGTGAACTTTAATTGAGTTCATTCGGTTTTCAACAATGAAGCAAGTCGTCGTTGATTATCAATTGCTCTTATCAGTGTTTTGCATTCTGGAGCTTCAGGAGCCCTATTCGAGAAAGTTGATTCACCTTCAAAAAGAAGCAGTGATATCTTATCAGTGATAAAAGATAGCAAAAAGTGATCAACTACAAACTTGTATGGAATTTTAAGCTGAACAACTTTACAGTTGACAACTTTTGTGTAGGGTTCATGGTTTTTGAGATATTTGAGTTTGAAGTTGACTAGATGATGAAACAACAAGTCGTTGTTAACGTAACAAACATTTTGTAAAAAAACATGAATTTTTATTTTCACGCTATCAGTAGCTTTTCTTATCAGCTAGGGTCAACTGATAACGCTATCAGTTTGACCCTAGCTGATAACGTGAAGATAGGAATCTAATCAGTCCCTCTCTATAAAAGGAGCTCTTCCCCTCTCTCAAATCAGTTACAACAATGTACCTCTTCCTGATCCTCACCGTCTTATCAGCTCTCCCAGCCCTTATCACTGCTGATCCGTCACCCGAAGCCATCGTCAAGATGATCAATACAGGCCGTCGGAACTTTGCCAACAAGTTCAATGTGGCCAATATGAATGAGTTGGAAAATGACAAGGAACTTTGGATTAATGCTGGAAATCTGATGAACAAGTGCTTGGATAAGTCCCAACTTTCTCAACAAAACAGTTATGAAATAGTTCCTGTGATGGAAAAAGCCACGGGATCAGAAATCGAGAAGGAATTGATCCGACTCGCGGAAGCTTACCTCACTAATCCGGGCCAGACGAAGATTGGACTCTCGGAAAGCTTCAAATGTGGCCGCCCATTGGGTTACAACTTGATTTTCGTGATGGGACCACTGTAAGTGATACGGATTCTGATGTTATCAACCACTGATTTCAGGAACAAGATGTCTGCTGTGAAGAATGGACCTCCCGGTTCGAAATGCGATGAAGGACGAGTGAATCGCAATGGATTGTGTGTCAAGAAGCAGTGAACTCTAATTTTACTCAATCGGTTTTTAATAATGAAGCAAGTCGTCGTTGATTATCAGTGTTATCAGTTTTGTCTGTCAAAAATTCAAAGTTTCTTGGACTTCAGCATTCTGGAGCTTCAGGAGCCCTAACTTTGCAAAAAAAACAGTGATATCTTATCAGTGATAAGAGATAGCAAAAAGTGATCAACTACAAACTTGTAGCAAATTTTAAGCTGAACAACTTTGCAGTTGACAACTTTTGTGTAGAGTCAGTGGTCTTTGAGATAATTAAGTTTGAAGTTGGGCTATTTGAACAATTCGAATTCTGGGACCCTGAATTCCGAATCCCTATCGATTTTGGGTTCGTTCTCGTTGTCGGCAATGCAAATTTTGCAAAAGAGTGCACAAGAGCAGGTGTTCGACTAATTAGAGGCCACGGAGCCGCCCGGAGAAGCATCAAACATGAGATATCCCGGGATTCTGGGATTCAGAAGACGTTGGGGATTCTGGAGATCCCAAAATTTGAAGATTATGGGAATCTGAAGCCCTGGAGCTTCAGGAGCTTTTAGAATTCTGGAAACTTCGGAATTTTTCAAAAAAAAATTTTTTCCAAAAAACTTCAAATTTTATTTATTTTTTTTACGAATTCAAAATTTGCAACAAATCGGTATAAAGTTTGCTCCAATTCGGAGCCAATCCGAATAACTGATAAAGTTGGAAAAAGTTTGTGATATCAGTGATAGTGTACTTGATATCAATGTATACTGATAACAGCTCCAGAAGCCTGGATGGTCCGGAATCTTGTTGGAGGCAGTGTTGAAGGAGAAGTGAGGTGTATGATTTTTGGAAGGTGGATAGTTGGGTGATAGCGTGGACTGATAAGGAGGGAATGTCTGGAAAGTGATAAGGAGATCAGTGATAAGGAATTGATAAGACTGATAAGACTCACTCGGATCACAAAACAAAACCATGGCAACTAGCAGAAACTCATTCTGGGTCATTTGAAGATCAACCAATTTTCCGATTAATCGACTCATTATGATGTTTAGAAGGTGTGGAGAGAACTTCTTTGATTCAACGGCTCTATCTGGACATGAAGGTCCTGGAAATCCAATGTACCCACTTCCAGATGAGAAATTCCTGAAGGAATTCCAGAAAATGCTCATTCCGAAATATGAGCTCTTTAGAAGTATCGATTGATCTTGAGGGTCCAACTTCCACACAAAATCCAGCCTCTTCATAAAATCGATATTGGCGAGTTGTTCGATATGACTCCAGTCGAAGAATTTCATGTTGAAACTGACAGGTTTTTGTTGGTATTTGAAGGGATTCTTGATTATTTCAGCTAACGGGGCATCTGTTGACATGTAGTTTGTTAGGAAGGTTCGATGACGTTCAGTGTCCAAGTAGGTCAGTTGGTTTAGAAGGTTTGAAAGGGTTTCGTGACGTTGGGAGAGTTGGTTTTCAATGGCGAGGTTTGGAGGAGGGGTTGGGACGATTTGGAGATCTGGAAAAGTTTAGGCATAAAAATTAATGTTACTTTTAAGAAAAAGTTATTTTATTTGTGAAATGTGAAATGTAGCTGGTCTAGAAATCTGTTCACAAGGGAAGGTTGTGAGGAACTTGGAAAATTCGGAAAAAATTAAAATTCCCAAAAATCCAATAAATAGTGAATAGTCACCAATTTTTTTTGTTTTACCGCCGATTTTTTTTGACCAAGTTTTGAAGCTTTTTCCTTCTGGCTCAGTGCTAATTTTTTCGAAAAATCGATTTTTGACAAAAAAAATAATAAAATTCCCGAAAATCTTGTTGAAACGTGCCAAAAAAATTTCGAGTAAAATTTTTTTATTGTCAAAAATGAGTCTACATGTTCCGAAAATCACAAAAAACTGGTTGAAATCGGTCAAAACTTTTTTCCCGATTTTTAAACTCGATTTTTCGAAAGATTAGCACTGAGCCAGAAGGAAAAAGCTTCATAACTTGCTCAAAAAAATCGGCTGAAAAAACTAAAAAAATTTGATGACTCTTCATGTTTATCGAATTTTTGGGAATTTTTTCAGAATTTTCCAAGTTTGCGACCTCCTTGTAAAAATTCAAGTTATCTACTTCAAAAAGTTACAACTTTTTTCAAATTTCGTATTTTTTGCCAGGCTCAAATTGTGCGTAATAATAATGTCTACAATGATAAGCAAGTCATTTTGTTCAAACTAGACCCCAAAATCTAGATTTCGCCGTCCAGCGGCGAGTAACCCTGTGGGTCTCGCCACGAAAATGGTTTTTGGCTGAAATACGGCTTCTGGACGAGATTTTGACACTTTTCTATTGAAAATGGGTAAATTCCATCATTTCTAGCCAAATTCCTGCAGTTTTTATTGATTTTCGTGAAAATTGAGTAATTTTCTGAAAAAAAAATGCCAAAAAAAGCAAAACTTTGTTATTTTTCACTAAAAATCGGTGGAAATTGCTGGAACTTGGTTGGAAATTATTGAAATCACCCATTTTCATCAGAATCGTCAAAACCTTGTCCAGAACCGAAAAACCAGTTTTCGTGGCGAGACCCATTTTCATTTCAAATTTTTTTTTTCAAAAATTCATAACTCGCTTCATTTTCACTTTTGTGAGTTCTTCGTGGTACCATTCGATTCCTCTCAATTTTTCCCACCAAACTGATTAAATTTCTTATCAAAACCAATCACTTGAATACACTTTTCCAGCTTAAAACTAGTTTCTCACCTCGTCCTCCACTCCTCGACACTGTGTCCGCCTCCTTCGTCATTCCAACTTCCAGACATTTATCATGTCTACATATTGTGCATGTTGGGTCGCTCGGTGGCATCGTATTATAGCACTTTTTTTCGTTTTGACAGTTCCAAATCGTCTTTCGACCTTTACACACTCTCCGGAAAAATAGCTTGCAAGCCACGCAGCACGACACCTGGAAATCGATAAAATGTACCGTAGTGAAGTTGTTTTTTTACTTAAATTAAACAAATTTGTTTTTAAGTAAAAAAAACCTCAGAAAACGATGAATATTCTGAAAACTTACCCCAAAAGCTCGACATTCAACTTTTCGAATTGAACACACGACACAAGGATTAAAATCAGGTAGGGCTAACATTGTGGTTGGTTATACGAAATGGAAAATGGAAAAAGAAGAGAAAAGGGTATGATAATTAGAAGGTGAGGAGGAGGGACACGTAGACAACCTACTAATCAGCACACCGATCCGAGCACACATCTACGACAAAACTTTTGATCTTTTTGCGAAATGAAAACTTTTTTTTTTTTGAAATTCTTATTATTCCGTACATGTATATATATTTATCTTTTTTTCTTATCACTCAATCACTTTCTTATCATTTAAAAAATTTTTTTAATTTTTAAAAACAATTTTAAATGTAAGTTAGTGTTTCACAATTGAGTCAAACAATTCCAAATAAAACTGGCACCATGTTGGCCCTACTACAATCATTTGATAAAGAACATAGAAATGAGTGATATCAGTTACGGTATCACTGATAAGTTTAGAGATTGATAAGAGATCAGCGAATCGAGAAGGGGCGGAGTTTTGATAGTGATGGAGGCAGTATTGGAAGAGGGCGTTGGAGTAGATTCCCTGGTGTTTGGTGAAGTGGCAACGGGATTTTGGGGAGAGGAGGGTAATGTCTGGAAAGTTGTAAGATGTGATAAGAATTGATAACAGTAGTCACTGATAAGAGTCTAGGGTACTGTAGCTATTCTCAAAGAATGGGGCTCAATTTCATATTTTCAACGATTTTTTTCGCCATTTAAAAACATTTTTCAGCGTTTTTGATCAATTACAAATATGTTTTCAAAGTTTTTTTCTATTGAAAAAAATTTATTTCAAAGTGGAAAAAAATGTATTTCGAGTTTTTTATCAACTCAAACTTTGTTGATCCTTACTGTAACACAGTTGAAATTATTGATTTTTCAACGATTTTTTTCACAATTAAACAAAATTTTTCAGCATTTTTGTTCAACTACAAATATGTTTATAAAGTCATTTTCTATTTAAAAAAATTTATTTGAGAGTAAAAAAATCAATTTTGACAGTTTTTTATCAACACAAACTTTGCTGATCCTTACTGTAACAAAATGGAAATTATTAGATCTTCAACGATTTTTTTCGCTATTTCAAAAAATTTTTCAGGAATTGTATTCAACGACAAATATGTTTTCAAAGTCTTTTTCTATTGAAAAAAATTTATTTCAAAGTGGAAAAAATTGTATTTCAAGTTTTTTATCAGCTGAAACTTTATTGATCCTTACAGTATCAAAATGGAATTTATTGAATTTTCAACGATTTTTTCCCTATTTCAAAAATTTTTTTAGCATTTTTGTTTAACTACAAATATGTTTTCAAAATCTTTTTCTAATGGAAAAAATTTATTTCAAAATTTAAAAATTTATTTGCTTGATTGGGGACCCATTTGCGGGCCTACTTGAAGCAAAACTTACTGTAAATGATAAGAGGTTACTTATGGATTTACCAATTAGAATCTAGGTTCCTTATCACTGATAAGCCTTCCCTCACCTGGAATACAAAAAAACAGCGCATTGAGCAGCAGGAATTCCTCATTAGTGACCTTCAATTCGATCAATCTCGCTATCACTCTTGTATGAAGGTTATTCAGGAATCCATGGGTGAAAACCTTTGATTCCAATGTCCCATCTGGAAAGAAATGGCCCCCGGGGAACCCGATAAAATCCACGTGGCACTGATAATTCCTCATCGAATTCGCAAGGATACTGAACTTTAAAAACGAATTTTTCAAGTGTTTCGACTGATCTTCTGGGTCCAATTCCTTTGAAATTTCCAGTTTTTTCAAAAAATCAATAGTTGTCAGCTGCTCGATTTCACACCATTTAAAAAAGTTGTAACTGATAGTTGGACCCCTTTTTCGAAAATTGATAGGACCACTGATAACCTTATCAATGGGAATGTTCGAAGAGACGTGGAAGTTGAAGAACTTGTTCTTGCGATTGATATCGAGCACTGATAATTTAGTGATAAGCTTTGAGAAATCGTTGGGATCACTTGGGATTTCAATGGGTAACTGACGATTCGACATGTGCATTCCGGCACTTAGACACTTTTGAAATCGACATTTTCGACAGGACATGTCTAGAATTGGACCGGAGAAACAGAGATTCTCCTTGGAGCACACTTTCTTTCGACGGGATCTCATGGCACGTTGGAAGAACATTTTACAGCCATTACATGAGAATGCCTGAGAAAAAACAAGATTTTGAAATTGGCGCGTAGGATATCTCGCAGCGAAAACGAAACTACAGTAATATTTGCATTTTTCCGTGTTTTTTGTGTAAATTATTGTCTGAAAACACGAAAAATGCATTAATGAAAATCAGTGAAAATGCAAATCTTACTGTAGTTTTCGCTGCGAGATATCTTAGGCGCCAATTTCGAAATTTTGAATGTATTGACAATAGTTTCCACAAAAAAGGTTGGAATTTGAAAAACTTACATCAATTTTTGAAAAAAAAAACAGTTTGAAAAAGATTTAAAAAAATGTTTTAGGCGTCTTGAATTTTTCGAGAGTTTTCTGGCAATTCAGATATTTTTTCAGGACCCAAATGGATTTTTAAAAATTTTTTCAGAATTTTTTGAACTTTTTGGGAGCACTTGAAATATTTTTTTTAACTTTCAGAATTTTCTAGAAGGCTCTGGAAAATTCTAGAAATTTTCCAAGACCCCTGGAAAAATGCAAAAATAAAAAAAATGGTTTCTGGAATTTTTTAAAAATATTTTTTTCCGCCTCAAAATAACTTTTTCAAAATTTCAATTTTTTCTGAAATTCCAAAAAATTGTCTCAGATCCCTAAAAATTTTTTTACTTTTTTCTATAAATTTTCAAAATTGAATAAAAAATTTTAATTTTTAGGACCTCTGGAAAAATGCAAAAAAATGCAAAAAAAATGCAAAAAATGCAAGAAATTTCTGGAATTTTTTGAAATTTTTCTAGAGGTTCAAAAAATTTTTTCAATTTTTCTGAATTTCTAGAAATTTCTCTTGAATCTCGTAAAATTCCGATTTTTTTCTGGAACTCCAGAAAATAATTTATTTTTCTTATCACTGATAACAAAAAAACCCACTCCATAGTGAAAGGAGGTAGTTGATTGATGGCAAACACTGCATGGCTGTGAGGTAGGCATCGGAAATGGGAAGATGTGCGTTTACTGATAAACTGATAAACATTCCACTGATAAGCCGGGGAGCTTATCAGAAGGGATTTGACATCAGAAAAAGAAGACCCGATATCTTCTCAAAATAACAAAATCTAAAGATTTTTAGTGCAGATTAGTCTAGCGTGATAACAAGAATGTAGTTTGCACTCTAAGCCCCGCCTACAAGTACTGATAAGTTATCAGTGATAACAGTTTATCACAAAAATCAAATCAATAGAACATCTTTCAAAGAATCGACGAAAATCGCCGTCCATTCGGGCTCTATCACACAAATCTGATAAAGAACGTAGAAGTCAGTGATATCTTTCACTGATGCACTGATAGTGATAAAAAGTGATAAGAGATTGCCGAATCGGGTTGGTCCGAGCTTCTGATATTTGATAAGACAGTACTGGAACAGGGCTGAGGAGTAGATGTGGCGTTGATTGGTGATAAGGGTGATAGCAGAGGCAGAGAGATCGGGGACAGCTGGAAGTGATAAGGAATTGATGTCACTGATAAGGCTAACTGATAACAATTTATATAGGAGTTTGAGTTGACTGATAAGAGAGTAGTCTCACTGATACGACTAGGATTTTTCTAGGATTCTCCAGGCTCACTGATAAGGCTCTAGGATCCTTAAGGGTAACTGATAACAGTACAGGCTCACTGATAAGCTTCTGTTATCAGTGATAAGCCTGGCTCACCTGGATCACAAGAAAACAGCACTGATAACAGCAAGAATTCCTCATTTGTGATCTTCAACTCAATCAATCTGCCCACCACTCGACACTGAATCCTTCTTATCAGTTCATCACTAAAAACCATTGATTCCAAGGCATTTTCCGGACAAATTATATCATTCGGGAAGCCGATCTTATCACTATCACACTGATAATTCCGCATTGCGTTCACAAACAGACTTTGGGGAAAATAGGCGTTTTTGACAAATATCGATTGATCCGGAGGGCTCAGAGATTGCGAAATATCCAGGTTTTTGAGAAAATCGATAGTGGAGAGTTGTTCAACTGTGCTCCATTGAGAATACTGGGAAAAGGCGAAATTTGATGGTTTTTTGGTGAAATTTATCGATTTTTTGATGGCTTCACCCAAAGATGGATTCTCGGGAACATGACAAGTCATCAGCTTATCATGACGACTAAAGTCCAGTTGTGATAAGTTATTGATAAGAACTGATAAGGTGTTAGTGACCTCCAAAGTGCATTTCATCCCAACTTGACGACATTTCTGGAGCCTACAGTAACCGCACATTTGGTTGGGGATGTAGGTGGGTGGATCCTTGGAGCAGTTACAAGTTTTTGGCTTTTTGGCGGTTAGGGCACGGCGGTAGAACATTTTACAGGCATTGCAGGAGGTTACCTAAAAAAATTTGAAAAATCTAAAACTCAAAAAAATTTTTTTTTTTCAAAACTTTAAAATTACCGGAAAATTCTCAAATCTAGCCTCAAATAAATCAATTTTTAGCTTTTCCACGTCATTTCATGAGTTTTGACACCCATAACGCTTGACCTATCTCAATATTTGATTTTCACGTGGGACCCCCTAACGTTAGGGGTCCCACGTTGGTCAAAACTGAAAATTGGTAGAAATTGGTCATGATGGGTGTCAAAATTTTCAGAAGAACGAGCTGAATTCAGAATTTATGGTCTTATCTGGAAATTTTTCATATTTTGAGAAAAACTGAAAAAAAATAATTTTTTGAAAAATGTTTTTTTCAAAAGTCCTGAAAAAATTTCAAAATTTGTCTCGAATACATTCATTTTTAGCATTTTCACGTCATTTCATGAGTTTTGACACCCATAACGCTTGACCGATTTTCAATTTTGATTTTCACGTGGAACCCCTTAACGTTAGGGGTCCCACGTGGCTCCAAAATCAAAATCGTCGGAAATGGGTCATGATGGGTGTCAAATTTTTCAGAATAACACACTGGAACTGAAAATGACACTGGTACAACAGGATTCTGACATATTTTCCGTTCTTGACTTTTCAAATTCAAAAATTTCCGAAAAATTGTCAGTTAGGGGTCCCACGTTGGTCAAAACTGAAAAAAGAGGAAAATGGGTCATGATGGGTGTCAAAATTTTCAGAAAAATTAGAAAAATTACCCCATAATTAAAAAGTGCAGTTTTCCTGGAACAAATTGAGCAAATTGATGGCATTTTCCAAAAAAAATTCTGAAAATTTAGGCCAAACTCTGGTCAAATGCAGAAATTCGAAATCAGAATCAGAGAGTCCCCTCGGCTCAAAAACCACGTAAGTATCACATGTAGGCGGTGATTAGACACAGAGATTAGTCATGTTTATCACCAGTTTTATCACTGATTAGAATACTTCGAATGTACTGGACATTTGGTCTTTTTTCTTTTATTTTTGGAAATTCTGATGATTCTAGACATCAAGCAGAAGGCTAAAGTGTAGCCAAGTCAGAAAAAGAGAGATTCTGAATTTTTGGGGTAGCGTATTCTTTGACCTGATAGAAACCTTCTTAGAAAATTTTTTTCACTTTGAAAAAAATTTTTTCGAATAGATAAAAATGTCAGAATCAACTTTTTAGTTACACAAAAATTTTGAAAAAATTTTTGAAATGGAGAAAAAAATTGTTGAAAAACTCATTTTTTATTTTTTGATCAATGAAGTTTGTGCTGATAAAAACCATCAAGATCAATTTTTTCCCCTTTGAAATAAATTTTTTCAAATAGAAAAAGACTTTTAAAATATATTTGTAGTTGCACAAAATAACTGAAAAAATTTTTGAAATGGAGAAAAAAATCGGCGAAAGTTCAATAATTTTGACTGTGTTTCAGTGAAGATCAGCAAAGTTTGAGTTGATAGAAAACTTGAAAAATAATTTTTTTCACTTTGAAATAAATTTTTCCCAAAAGAAAAAGACGTTTTAAATATTTTGTAGTTGATCAAAAATTTAAAAAAATTTTTGAAATTTCGAAAAAAATCTGTGAAAAATGAAATTCAAACATTTTTCGATTATGTCACAGTTATCAACAAAGTTTCAGCTGATAAAAACGGTCAAAAATAATTTTTTTCAGTTTGGAATAAATTTTTTCCAAAAGAAAAAGACTTTTTGAATATATTGGTAGTTGATCAAAAATGCTCAAAAATTTTTTGAAACGGCGAAAAAAATTGATGAAAAAATAAAAACTTACTGTAGTTTTTAGTTTTTTTTCGCTGCGAGATATCAAGCGGCAATTTGAAATTTTGAACGCAATTTCCTGTTTTTTTTTGTTTTTCCCCAGAATTTCCGTTTTTTTGAATACCTGATCTCTGAAATAACGGGTTTTTTTCCATCTGAAGCTAAAACCGGAGATTACCAAATTCAGATTATAACATTTACTTTATTCAAAGAACTTTCTTCTCAAATTAATATCCTTTCCCGGTTCATAAATCCTATACAACATGTTATGATGCATTACATCCTGAACATTAGTCTGGATCGTCTGGCACACGGACAACAGGTCGAAGAATCGAGATGGACCGTTTTGTTGATAAGTGATAAGACAGTGTTGGAGGAGGGAATTGGAGTAGTACTTCTGATGGGTTGAGACAAGGCTCTTGGCGTCTGGGGAGAGGTTCGTGGAGGCTGAAACATAAATTTTGAAAAAATGTAAAAATTGAAATTTTTTTTTCAATTTTTTTTAGATTTTATAAAAAATTCTTAAATGTAGCCCTTTTTTCATCAATATTTAGCTTTTCCTCGTTATTTCGCGAGTTTTGACACCCCTCACGCTTGACCGATTCCCAATTTTAATTTTCACGTGGGACCCCTTAACGTTAGGGGTCCCACGTGGCTCAAAACTGAAAATTGACGGAAATGGGTCATGTTGGGTGTCAAAACTTTCAGAACAACGAGCAGAAGCTAAAAATAGCAGTGCTACACGAACATTTTTTTTCTCAATTTCAAATTTTGAATTTTTTTTTCAAATTTTCGGATTTTACGAAAAATTCTCAAATGTAGTCCCAAATTTATTGATTTTTGGCTTTTCCAGGTTATTTCATGAGTTTAGACACCCATAACGCTTGACCGATTTCAAATTTTGATTTTCACGTGGGACCCCTTACCGTTAGGGGTCCCACGTGGCTCCAAACCGAAAATTGACGGGAATGGGCCATGATGGGTGTTAAAATTTTCAGAATATCAAGCTGAATTCGAAAATGGCAGTGTTGTATGAAAATTTGTTGTGAATTTCGGATTTCGAAAAATTTTTTTATCAAATTTTTTGTAAATTTTTAGAAAATTTTTCAAATTTAGCTTCAAATTTATGGATTTTCAGTTTTTTCACGTTATTTCATGAGTTTTGACACCCATAACGCTTGACCTATTTCAAATTTTGATTTTCACGTGGGACCCCTTAACGTTAGGGGTCCCAAAGTTACTCAAAACTGAAAAGTGATGGAAATAGGTTAAGATGTGTGTCAAAATTTTTAGAATAACGCGCTGAATTCGGAAATGACAGTGTTTTATGAAAATTTCAGAGATTTCTGAAAATTTTGAAAAAAAAATTTCGAAATTTTTTTTCATTCTTTTCAAAAAACCCACCTGGATTACACGCCAGCACTACATTGAGCAACAAATATTCCTCTCTTGAAATCCGTAACTCTATCAATTTCCCAGTCAACCGACACCGAATGTTATTCTCCAATACATGAGAAATCTGATCCGAGGTGTACGGTACCACATCACACCCATCCGGGAAACTCATAAAGTGTCGGTTCGACTGATAAGCGCAAAAGGCACATGATAAGAGATTCGCATTGACATAGATGGATTTCAGCATGTTTTTACGATCGGGAAGTTCTAGGCCACTGACAAATTGGAACTTTTTGAAATAATCGATTCCTGTGACAGCGGCGTTGAAGACCCAATCGAAAAGGTCTAGTTTCAGATCAGGGGGCTTCTCCTGGAACTCCATGTCCCCCAGAACTGCTTCTTCGAATGTTGGGTCACCGGTGATCATCTGATTCAACAACTTGTCCCTTCTCCCTTCATGCAACTTTGTCAGGTTATTGATTAGGAGACACACTTTCTCGTATTTGGCAGAATGGATTTGGACTGCTGGAATGGACATTCCGGCTGCTAGACACGTTTGGTAACGACAGTAACGGCATGGTTTAGGGTCTGGAAAAGATTTTGGGATTTTAAGGTGAAGGGAAATGTTTTTGGGTCACGTGAGAAAGTGGAAATTGAAATTCAGGGCACGGGAAAAAAATTTAACCCACTTTGAAAAATGTTTTTCAAAAAAAATGAAACAACACAAAAAAAAATTTTGGATCACGGCGAAATTTCAGAACACGTTTTGAAAAAAAAAACCAGGTCACGTGAAAAAAGAGTCAAGCGGAAAAAAGTTGTAATACGTGGAAAATTTAGGTCACGTGAACATTTTTTCTAAAATTGGGTCACGGAAAAAAAATGAGTCACGTGAAAAATTTTGAAAAACGTAAAAAGAATAATGTGAAAAAATTAAAGTCACGTGAGAATAGCTTAACGTGAAAAAATTCATTTCACGTTAGCAAAAATTAAGGTCACTTGAAAATAAATTTACGTGAAAAAATACGTCAAATTTGAATTACATGAAAAAGGGTCACGTGAAAAATTTTTGAAAATTTTTAAAACATTGAAAAATTTGGGTCAAGTGAAAATTTTCTTTCGAAAACGTGAAACAAATTTTGGGTGGGTCACACAAAAAAGAGTCACGTGAAAGTTTTGAAGTACGTAAAAAAATGACGCGAAATTTGTTTTAGTCTTGTGAAAATCAAGGTCACGTGAAAACATCTTCCCGTGGAAAAAAACCCTAAAAATTGAGTTAAATGAAAAATTAGGTCATGTGAACATTTTTTGAAAGTTTTTATTGAAAATTGAAAAATTTGGGTCAATTGAAACAGTTAGGTCAGGTGAAATCTTTTGAACGTGAAAATAGGATCACGCTCACCTCGACCTTTCGTTTCACGTAAAATTCAATTTCACGTGAACCTCAAGTTCACGTGAACTAATAACTCACCTCTACTACACTTCTCGGGGTCCAAACATGGCTTTGGCTCTCTGCCAACTTTGATCCGACGGAAGAACATTTTGCAAGCATTACAGCAGTTGGCCTGGGAGAAAAATATGATTTATTTTTTGAAATTAAAAAAAATTCAATTTCAAATAGGATTTCAAATTTGGAATTTTTAAAAAAATTGAAATAAAAAAAAATTCAAAAAAAATTTTTTTTTCAACTTTTTTTCAAAAATTTTTAAAAAATCAGTTTCAAATTGAATTTTTTGGATTTTTGAATCTGAAGTTAGAATTTTTGAAATTTTTGAAAAATAAATTATTTTTATGTCAGACTCACCCCATAATTGAACAAATTACAGGCTCTTTTACAAATGACACAATGTCCTGTGATAGCCAACTCCATTATTCGGTAGTCAGAAATAAATGCTCAATGAGCACCTGCGGAGCACAAAATGAGCTCTTTTGGTGGGTGTTTGTAGCCTAGTCAATGGAGTCGCCAGGCAACGGATTAGGGGATTAGTCACGGAATGAATGGACTTTTGGATAAGAAGAAGATCACGGGATGTACTAGACGGGGAGGAGAAGAACATTTTGAGAATGATAAGAAGAGATTAGATATCACACGTCATGAAGGGATTATGGGAACACATTGAGGATTTTAGGAGGAAAAGTGAGAGAAAAAGTTGTTTGGAAGGTGGGAAAAAAAGGAATTTGAGAAAAAAGAATATGAAAAAATTCAAAATAAATTTGAAAATTTTAGGAACTTGGCATAGAATTGGAATCAAGATTTAGAAAAAGTTGAGAAATTGAAAAATAGAAAACTGTGAAAATAAAAATTATTTTAGACATTCCGAAAAATCAGAATTTCTAAAAATTGAGGGTTTCAGAAAAAAAAGATTGGAGCTCTGGAAAAATTGAAAATTGTAAAAAACAATTTTTTTTGGGCATTTGGAAAAAATTGAAAATTTTAGAAAAAAAAATCTAGAGCTTTGAATAAATCTGGAGTTGGATAAAAAAGTTGGAATCAAGATTTAGGAAAAATTTGGAAAAAGTTTTGGAAATTTCAACAAAAAACTTTTTTTTGGACAATTGAAAAATCTGTATTTCTAAAAATTGAGGATTTTAGAAAAAAAATACTGGAACTCGGCGGGAAATTTGGAATTGGATAAAAAATTGAGTCAAGATTTCGGAAGATAATTTGGAAAAATTAAAAGAAAATTTGGAAAAATTAAAAATTGTAAAAAAAAAATTTTTTTGTCATTCGGAAAAATTAGAATTCATAATTGGAAAAAAAAGTGGTCTAGACAAAAATTTCTGGAACTTTGGAAAAAATTTGGAATTCGGAAGAAAATCATTTCGAGCTCTAGAAAAAATTCAAGAATTTGAAAAAAATCTGAATTTTTAAAAAAAAAATTTTGGGGTTTTTCAAATGTTGAGAAACATTTGGGACATTAGAAAAAAATCTGAAAATTCACGAAAAATTCGGAATTTTCTCTAAAATTGCCAAATCCCGAAGCCCCCTGAATCCTGGGTGCTCCGGAATTCCAGGATCCCATAATCTTATTTTCCTTGAATCCCAGGATCCCCAAAATTTTCCATGTCATCTGAATCCTTGTATTTGATGATTCTCCGGGTGGCTCCGTGGTCTCTAATAAATCGAACACCTGCTCTTTCCCCCCGTATGCACTCTTTTGACAAATCTTGCTCTCCCGACAACGGAAATCAACCCCAAAATCAACAGGGATTAAGAATTCTTGGAATTCAGAAGCCTAGAATCGAGTAGCCCAACTTCAAACTCAAATATCTCAAAAAACCATGAGCTCTCCATAAAAATTGTCAACTGCAAAGTATTTTAGCTTGAAATTTTCTACAATTTTGTAGTTGATCATATTTTTCTATCTCTTATCACTGATAAGATATCACTGCTTCTTGAAATTAGAAGTTGAATCAATTTTTTTCGCAAAGTTTGGGTTCCTGAAGCTCCAGAAAGCAAAACACTGATAAGCCACTGATAATCAACGACGACTTGCTTCATTATGGAAAACCGATAGAGTTCAATTAGAGTTCACTGCTTCTTGGCACACAATCCATTGCGATTCACTCGTCCCTCATCGCATTGCGAGCCAGGAGGTCCATTCTTCACAACAGACATCTTTTTCCTGAAAATAGTGGCTGATAACATCAGAATCCCTTATCACTTACAGTGGTCCCATCACAAAAATCAAGTTGTAGTCGACATCCTTGCAATGAACCCGGTCATCGATGCATCCGATCTTCGTCTGGCCCGGATTAGTCAGAGAAGTCTCTCCCAAGGATCGAAACGCGTCGAGATATCTCGGATACGAAAACGGCCTCTTGAAAAACACCGGAATCACTTCATATCTCTTATCAGTTATCAATTCCGCCCTGCTCAAACATTTCTTCTGCAGTGATAAGGCGTAATTGGCGAGGTCGTCGTCGAATTCCAGCTCGTTCATATTGGCCACATTGAACTTTTTTGCAAAGATCCGACGCCCATCATTGATCGCTTTGAGGCCACCGGTGCTGTCAACATTAGCAGTGATAAGGGCTGGGAGAGCTGATAAGACGGTGATGATCAGGAAGAGGTACATTGTTGTAACTGATTTGAGGCAGGGGAAAGCTCCCTTTTATAGACAGGGACTGATTAGTTTCTTATCTTCACGTTATCAGCTAGGGTCAAACTGATAGTTGTTGGATCCCGTGGACCAACGAGCAGTCAGGAGGAAGGTCAAATAATTCATTCCGGAAAGCCATTAGCGTGCGCACGCTCCCGGCATTATTCATTGATGCGGAAGTACTACGGTAGCTCGGAGTTGTATATAAGGAGAGGAGTGTTGCTTATTTTTAGAATCTTTTTCCCCTCTCAATCTTTATCAGTTGACCCTTACTGATAAGGAATAATAGCAATCTAATCAGCCCCTGTCTATAAAAAGACCCGTTCCCCTCTCTCAAATCAGTCACAACAATGTACCTCTTCCTGATCCTCGCCGTCTTATCAGCTCTCCCAGCCCTTATCACTACTGCGAACACCCCAAAAACAATGGAAGAGATCAATGATGGGCGTCGGATCTTTGCAAAAAAGTTCAATGTGGCCAATATGAACGAGCTGGAGTTTGACGACGAACTCGCCAAATACGAATGGTCATTAATTTCACAATGTTTGAGCAAGCCGGCACTGATGGCTGATAAGAGATATGAAGTGGTTCCGGTGATGCATATGAAAAGTGATGAGGTCCGATACCACGGAGAAGCCTTCCTGACAAATCCCGGGCAGACAAAGGTCGGATTCGTGGATGATGTGATGAGCTGCAAGAATGTCGAATATAACATTATCTTTGTTATGGGACCACTGTAAGCCACACTGATAAGAGATTCCGATGTTATCAGCCACTGATTTCAGGAACAAGATGTCTGTTGTCAAGAATGGACCTCCTGGCTCGAAATGCGATGAGGGACGAGTGAATCGCAATGGATTGTGTGCCAAGAAGTTGTGATCTCTAATTGAAATCTGTTTTCCATAATGAAGCAGTGATATCTTATCAGTGTCCTCTTTTCCAGGTCCTCACAGTCCTCACTCGTCAGAATCTTCCATGTCATCAGAATCCTCAACGCTTCTCCCGACGGAAACAGAAAATAATAGGGATTCAGAAACCCAGAATTGAATTGCCTGACTTCAAGCTTGAATATCTCAAAAACTATAAGCTCTACACAAAAGTTGTCAACTGCAAAGTTGTTCAACTTAAAATTTTCTACAAGTTTGTAGTTGATCACTTCTTGCTATCTCTTATCACTGATAAGATATCACTGCTTTTTTGCAAAGTTAGGGCTCCTGAAGCTACAGGATGCTGAAGTTCACGAAAATTAGAATTTTTGACGCACAAAAACACTGATAAGACATTAATCAACGACGACTTGCTTCATTATTAAAACCGATTGAGTTCAATTAGAGTTCACTGCTTCTTGGCACACAATCCATTGCGATTCACTCGTCCCTCATCGCATTCCGATCCAGAAGTTCCGTGTTTCGCGGTGTGTTCCATGTCAAACGTATTTCTGAAAAAAATGGCTGATAACTCCAGAATCCCTTTCACTTACAGTGGTCCCAACACAGCGACCCCAGTGTACTCTTTCCGGTGCTTCCAACAAACTTTCTTCTCCGAATATCCGATCTTCAGCTGTTTCGGGTTGCTGAACAAGAATCCAGCAGTTAAATAAATAGCAATTTGTCCCGAGACGTCCTCAACAATCCCTGGTAGAACTGGAACCACTTCGAATCTCTTATCAGCCTTCAGAATCTCCTCATCAAGACAGCTATCAGACAGGTTATTTGCGAGAGCGTGAAGTGCCACGTCATGTTCCAGCTCATTCATATTCGAGATATTGTACACGTTTGCAAAGTTGCGACGGGCATTATTGATAAGACTGATAACGGTATCAGGGGTGGGGTCTTCAATGATCGGAAGAGTTGGGAATAGGTACTTCTTGACACATAATCCATTGTAATTAACTCGATCCGTGGAGCATTTTGAGCCGGGAACGCCCAGTTTTGCAGGAATTGGATTGGTACTGCAAAAAATTTTCTAAAATTAAAAAAAAAATATTATCGTTGCAACTCAAAAGTTCATCGGGTAGATTTACGGAGTTGCGGGTCTCGCCACGCGCGGAAGCAAAACGTGCTGCGCCTTTAAAGTACGGTAGTTGCGCAATTTGTCCTTTTCCACTATTTTTCCTCAGTTTTTCAGCCGATTTTCGCTATTTTTACATCATAAAAAGCACAAAAAGAGTATTTTTTGTGTAAAAAATGCGAAAATCGGTTGAAAACCCGAGGAAAATGAGGAAAAATAGTGGAA
>LR539966.1:172332-201271 GCA_900536315.3 Caenorhabditis becei | reverse complement strand
AAAATTCCCACTTTTCTGAAAAAAACAATTTTTTTCAATGTTTTTGTAATTTTTCTAATTCCGCAAAAAATTTTTATTGAAAAAAACAATTTTTCCATAATTTTCTTTCTAAGAAAAAAATTCAAAATTAAAAAAAAACACCAATTTCCAAAAATATCGCATTGCAAATTAGACTTTTTTTTAACTTTCAGAATTTTTTTTTCAAAATTTTTGTATTGAATGTGACTTATTTCACACAATATTTGAAATTTCAAAAAATTTCAAAAGCTTTTTTTCAAAAAAAAATTTTATTTGGAATTTCTAATTTTTCAACTTTTTGCAAGTGTTGTTCTCTGTAATTTATCATTTTCCTGTCACCATTTTTCAAAAAAAAAATTTTCTTCGAATTTTTCAAAAATTGTATTCTTTTCCTCCTCTCTTTTACCTATTTTTCCAATAAAATTAACCTCTTCTCACAATTTCCCATTTTTTTGTTATCAATAAAACATCATTTTATCACTAAAATTCCAAAGTGCTAATTTTCAAGAAAAGACGGTGATGTGAAGCGTGGGATAATGATAGGATGTGATTCAAAAAAGAAAAAGAGTGTAGTCGGAGCTTCTTATCAGCTATCACCCTTATCACTGGACTCCATCTGATAAGAAAAATGGGATTTTAACAGCTATCCTTCAAAAAGTTAGAAAAAGAAAAAGTTAATCTTTTATCAATGCTTATCAGTAACTATCTATGTATGTACCCTGATCAAAAGGATTAGAAAAACACTCACTGATGCTTGTCATAAGATTAGTGCACCAAAAAAATTTTTTTGATAATCCCCTCTTATCACATTCTTATCAGATGTCCCTCTCCACCTCGAATTTCTGCCTCATTTGCCAAAAACCAACAAATCTTTTCAATTATGGGGTAAATAATCAAAATTATTGATTTTTTCGAAATATCGATTTTTCAGATCCCATCTTGCAATGCCTGTAAAACCTTTTTTCGAAGAGCTCAAAAATCCAATAGACCAAAAATCTGTCAAAATGGGAATTCCTGTTTTAGTACTATTCTTCTGAAATGCCGAAAATGTCGTTTTCAAAAATGCCTCGATTCCGGGATGAAATGTGACTTTGATAGCTTATCAAGGCTTATCAGCAAGTTATCAGTGCTTGATAATCACCGACATCAAGTCTTCCTCAACTGCCACGTTATCGGGGACCCTAACCTTGAACAGGTCCTTAGGGGTCCCTTGAACTCTACCCTGAAACCGGAAAATTTGATTTTCACATTTTTCGACTGGGAAACAATGGAACAGCTGTCTACTATTGAATTTATGAAAAGTTTGGATTTTGTGAAGCTTTTGGATTCAGAAGACCGAGCAATTTACCTCAAAAACTCATATTTTGGCTTAGGGATTCTGATGAATGCTATGAGAAGTTTCTCGATTTTTCGAGAATCTTTTAGCTTTCCTGTGATTGGTGGAAGCCCTCCTGAAGGAACTTGTGAATCTGGATGCTTTTCTATGGATTTTGTGATTCGACTTCAGAGTAAATTGGTTGGAAAATTGATTGAATTGAGGATTACGAAAGAGGAATTCTTGCTGGTCAGTGTGCTGCTTTTTTTGAATTCAGGTGAGATTTTTTGATAATTTTTTTTTCAAAAAATTCTAAAAAATCAATGTTTATTTTGAAGAATGAAGTAAAACAACGAATCAATAGGAAATTTCCTCCTCTACAACTTTGCAGTTGATCACTTTTTTCTATCTCTACTCCTTATCAACTTATCAGTAAAAATCCGGCACAACCGAAAAAATAAAAAAAAACATTTTCCAATTTTCCGAAAATTCGAAAAAATCAGGTTTTGCTCAAAAAAGTGAAGTAAAAAAACCAATCGATAGGAAATTTTCTTCTCTACAACTTATTAGTTTACCACTTTTTTTCTATCTTTACTTCTTATCAAGTTATCAGGAAAAATTCGGACTCACCAGAATTTTTTTTAACAAAAAATTGAAAAATGAAATTTACCCAAACTTTCAAAAAATCCTAAAAAATCAATTTTTGCTCAAAAATGAAAAGTAAATAAACGAATCGATAGGAAATTGTCTCCTCTACAACTTTGTAGTGAACAACTTTTTTTCATCTCCACTCCTTATCAAGTTATCACTAAAAATCCGAGACTCACCTAAAAAAACAAAATTTTTTGATGGATTTTGGGTTTTCTAGTGATAACTTGATAAGGAAAGGAGATAGAAAAAAGTAATCAATTACAAAGTTGTAGAGGGGACAATTTTCTATTGATTCGTTTTTTTACTTGCAAATTTTAAGCAAAAATTGATTTTTTAGGATTTTTTGAAAAAAATGTTTTAAAAATTGAAAATTTTTTTTTCTAATTTTATCATTTTCCAGACATCCCGAACCTCTCTGATAACGCCAAGTCTATTATCAATTCTTATCAAAAACAATATTCTTCCGCCCTTCTCCAACACTGTCTTATCACTTATCAACAAAACGGCCCATCTCGATTCATGGATTTGTTATCAATATGCCACGTCATCAAGGGTACAATTGAGGATATCACTTGTTTTTTTCAATTGTACAGAATGTATAATCTCGGGGGAATTTTCAGATGGAACTTGTTTCATAACGAATTTTTGGAATTTGTTTTGAAAGTTTGAGTTAAAAAATTTTTTGAAACAAAAATTTCCAAAAAAAAATTTCTAATTTTCAAAAAATCCTAAAAAATCAGTTTTTGCTCAAAAAATGCTAATAAAAAAATGAATCGATAGAAAATTTGCTCCTCTACAACTTTGCAGTTTATTACTTTTTTCTATCTCACCTACTTATCAAGTTATCAATAAAAATCCAGGACCAACCAAAAAAAAGAAAAAAATTTTTTTTTCCAATTTTCAAAAAATCCTAAAAAATCAGTTTTTGCTTAAAAAATGCTAGTAAAAAAACGAATCGATAGGAAATTCCCTCCCCTACAACTTATCAGTTGACTACTTTTTTCTATCTCAACTCCTTATCAAGTTATCAGTGAAAATCCGAAGCTTACTAAAAAAAATTCAAAAAGTTTTTTTTTGAATTTATTGTAATTTATTGCAATTTTTATCAGTCAAGACAAGAAAAATCAAATGAAAAGAAATGAAATTTACATCCTTCTATTTCTGGTATCCGTGTCCTTGAACATCTTGATTCCAACCCGAATACACTCATCAAATCGGCATTTTCCACAGAAAAGATACAGTGGGTAGCCCAAGTTTTGAGCCTTGTCATAGCAGATTCCATTCAAAGTGCATTGCATTGGACTAGACATAATTGCTTCGAAAAAGAAGTCCTGGCAGAGACGGCAACAGGGGGTCTGGGGGAAAAAATGGAATTTTTGGAAGTTTTCAAAATTCCACGAAAAAATCTCAAAATCTGGGCTCAAATTAGTGATTTTTAGCTTTTCCCCATCATTTCATGAGTTTTGACACCCATAACGCATGACCGATTTCAAGTTTCTATTTTCACGTGGGACCCCTTAACGTTAGGGGTCCCACGTGGCTCCAAAATCAAAATCGTCGGAAATGGGTCATGATGGGTGTCAAATTTTTCAGAATAACACACTGGAACTGAAAATGACACTGGTACAACAGGATTCTGACATATTTTCCGTTCTTGATTTTTCAAATTCAAAAATTTCCGAAAAATTGTCAGAAATGGCTTATTTTTCCGTGGTTTTCAGCTTTTCCACGTTATTTTACGAGTTTTGACACCCATCACGCTTGGCAGAAGCTGAATTTTGATTTTCACGTGGGACCCCTTAACGTTAGGGGTCCCACGTGGCTCAAAACAGAAAATTGACGGAAATGGGTCATGTTGGGTGTCAAAACTTTCCAAATAACACACTGAATTTGAAAATCCACGTGATTTTTCTCAAGGCGATCTATTTTTCAGAATCTCCAGAAATCTTACCCCAAAATTGTTATCCTCGGTTTCAATATTACACACAGCGCATTTCATTTTGAGGTGAATACAAACTTGTGGGGGTACTTCTACCTAGCCATAAATTTTATGGAAAAGTTAGAGATAAGGCTTATCAGTGAGTGATTAGAGATATCAGAGAATTGGAAAATGGCGTGGGAGGCTTCGAAGGTTATGGGAAATCGGGGAAAAAGGGAAATGTGCAATTATGAGATTTCGAGGGGAAAATTTTAATTATAGAGCGGCATTTTTTCTTTATTATGATTTTCACCAAGTACCGCCCGGATTTTCGAAAAAAGCAGATTTTTCTAGAAATTTTGACACCCATCATGACCCATTTCCGTCAATTTTCAGTTTCGAGCCACGTGGGACACCTAACGTTAGGGGTCCCACGTGAAAACAAAAATTTGAAATCCGTCAAGCGTCATTGGTGTCAAAACTCGTGAAATAACAAGGGAAAGCTAAAAACCACGGAAAAACAAGCCATTTCTGACAATTTTTCGGGAATTTTAGAATTTGAAAAATCAAAAACGGAAAATATGTCAGAATCCTGTTGTAAAACCTTCATTTTTAGTCTCAGTGTGTTATTCTGGAAGTTTTGACACCCAACATGACCCATTTTTGTTAATTTTGTGTTTTGAGCCACGTGGGACCCCTAACGTTAAGGGGTCCCACGTGAAAATCAAAATTTGAAAATGGACAGGCGTTATGGGTGTCAAAACTCATGAAATAACGTGGAAAAGTCAAAAACCACGGTGAAATGGGCCATATTTGACAATTTTTCATAAGTTTTTGAAATGCACAAAAAAAATTGTTCAAACTCAAAAATCAGCTCATGTTGCACAATGGTAATGTCATTTTCGAGTTCAGTATGTTATTCTGAAAATTTTGACACCCAACATGACCCATTTCTGTCAGTTGTCAGTTTTGAACTACGTGGGACCCCTAACGTGAAGGGGTCCCAAGTGAAAATCAAAGTTCAACTTCCGACAACCGATATGGGTGTCAAAACTGATGAAATAGCCTGAAAAAGCTGAAAATTCATGAATTCGATGCTAATTCTGAAAATTTCCCAGCCATGTCTAGTATCAAACTGCTCCTTATCACCTCCCAACCCCGAATCCATCCTTATCAATGCCCCTTATCACCCTTATCACCCACTATCCCCAATTTGATCCCTTTCTTTCCGGTTCAAACTAAACACCCACAAACCACGAGTTTTCAGTTCATTAGCAGTAATCCGCACGTCCCAACGGGTCATCGGAGCATAACAACAACCCAACCGTGATGACTTTCTGATAACACTCTTATCAGCTCGTATCAGTCTTATCACTACTGATATGTCCTGGTTCGAAACCATCGAGCCCTACAACGAATCGTTGGTTCTGGAGCCCGATGGGAAGATCATTCTGCTGCTCTACCACCCCCTCGTCGCCTTATCACTGATTCTGTACACTCTAGTGATAATCAAATTCACTGCTGACCTGGCAATCGAGTCCTACTCCCGTGTCTTTGATGATTTCACTGATGTTTGTCCCCACATCTACTACAACTACCATACCATCTTCAACTACATCAATCCGGCGTTTTGGATGTCTCTCAGTCACGCGTTCCTCCTGTCCAATTGGGAAATTATTGTGAGTTCGATATTCAGATTCAGCGCGGAATTTGGAGAGTTTTGACACCAAACATGACCCATTTCTGTCAACTTTCAGTTTTGGAGCCACATGGGACCCCTAACGTTAAGGGGTCCCACGTGAAAATCAAAAATTGGAAATCGGTCAAGCGTTATGGGTGTCAAAACTCATGAAATAGCATGGAAAACCTAAAAATCACAGAGAAATAGGCCATTTTTGACAATTTTTCAAAAATTTTTGAATTTGAAAAATTAAAAACCGAAAATATACCAGAATCCTGTTGTACCATTGTCATTTTCTGTCTCAGTGTGTTATTCTGAAAGTTTTGACACCCATCTTGACCTATTTCCATCAATGTTTGTTCTGACGAAACGTGGGACCCCTAACGTTAAGGGGTCCCACGTGAAAATTGAAAATTGAAATAGGTCAGTCATGATGGGTGTCAAAACTCATGGAATAACGTGGAAAACCCAAAATTTATAGAATTAGGCATAAAATTTGAGAATTTTTCGGAGAATTCACAAACATTTTTTAGAAATTCCAAAAATTGGTGCAAACAACTTGGTAGCATGGTCGTTTTTGAATTCTGCTTGTTATTCTGAAAGTTTTGACACCCAACATGACCCAATTCCGTCAATTTTCAGTTTTGAGGCACGTGGGACCCCTAACGTTAAGCGGTCCCACGTGAAAACAAACATTTGAAATCGGTTAAGCGTTATGGGTGTCAAAACTCATGAAATAACGTGGAAAAGCTAAATATCATAGTTTCAACCTGAAATTTCAAGATTTTTCTTTCAATTCCTACTTTCAAGCCGTCTCTCTGCCTGGTCCACCTCATCTTCTTCACCTTTTCCGTCTTCTTCACAACCATGGCCTATTTCGGATCGTGCCGTGTCATCCCCGTCTCCAAGAACCTCAAACACGTCTCCGGCCACAAATACTTCATCGCTTACCTCGCGCTGACCATGATTTCCGGCGAGTTCATCCTCTGGTGCTTCTACGCCAAGTCTGAGCATCCTCTGATCGGAAAACTCTTCTTTTTCGCTTCCCTGTTGGCTTTTCTGTTCTCTTTCATGTTCCATAACCATTATACCATGTCCACCAAGTTTTATATCATCCAAGACGGCAAAATTGTCCAGCTTCTGTACCGTGAAATGGATGATTTGTTCTTTAAGGAGTTTGAGAAGAAGAAATGCTATGTTTATGTCACCCCGCCCGTTGAGAAACTTCCCGTTTGATTTTTATTGATTTTTTTGGTTTTTATTGATTTCTTGGATTTTTTGAATTTTTTTTTAACTGAAAAAAAAATTTTTTTTTTTCAAAAATTTTTTTTTCGGATTTTTTTTGTTCAAAAAACCAATAAATCAGATATTTTTATCAATACTTATTTATAACTTATCACTCATATCAGGTGATAAGAACACAACAAGTCATGACTCTATTGTTATGCTCCAATGACCCGTTGGGACGTGCGGATAACTGCTAATGAACTGAAAACTCGTGGTTTGTGGGTGTTAAGTTTGAACCGGAAAGAATTGGTCGATCAGGGATCAAATTGGGGATAGTGGGTGATAAGGGTGATAAGGGACAGAGATAAGGATGGATTCGGGGTTGGGAGGTGATAAGGAGCAGTTTGATACTAGACATGACTGGGAAATACTCAAAACTAGCATAGAATTCATACATTTTTCAGGTTATTTCATGAGTTTTGACACCCATAACGCTTGGCCAATTTCTAATTTTGATTTTCACGTGGGACCCCTTAACGTTAGGGGTCCCACGTAGTTCAAAACTGACAACTGACAGAAATGGGTCATGTTGGGTGTCAAAATTTTCAGAATAACAAGCTGAAGTTGAAAATGACATTGCCCCTTTGCAAAATGGGCTGATTGTTGAGTTTGAACAAATTTACTTGTAAATTTCGAAAATTTTCAGAAAAATTGTCAGAAACGGCTCGTTTCTCTGTGATTTTCAGCTTTTCCACGTTTTTTCATGAGTTTTGACACCCATAACGCCTGTCCAATTTCATATTTTGATTTTCACGTGGGACCCCTTAACTTTAGGGGTCCCACGTGGCTCAAAATCGAAAATCGACAGAAATGGGTCATGTTGGGTGTCAAAATTTTCAGAATAACATGCTGAAGATGAAAATAGAATTAATTTTCAAAAATAATTGGTTTTATTTGAAAAATACAAAAAAAATTTGAAAACACAAAAATACATAGAAAGACCAAATAAATTAGTTGAAATTACACCAAACATCACTTTTTTAATATAAAAATCAATAAATCAATTTTCAAAAAGCTGATATTGATAATTCATCATTTCCACGTCAATAACCACAATTTGTGGGATAACTGGGCTCACCGAATTGCTATTTTTACAGAATTTTCGAAAAATCGATAAAAACCAAATTTTGTGAATAGAAACATCGAATTCGGCGATTTTTTCGCCAGTTAGTAAACTAGTGATATTGAACTTATCAACCTCACAAAAATCCGCATAACTCATTCGAAAAAAGTCGGGAATTGCAAAAGTTATGCCGAAAATGAACCATTTGTAGAATTCTTTTGTATCATTATCATGTCTGATAAAGAACTTCCAGAAGAATAAAAAGATTCCGAAAATTTTAAAAGAAATGGAAATTAGGTTGAGGATACTGTAGTCTTTGAGGTAGAGCTGTGGGAATCCGGGTTGGAGGGCGGCGATTCGGGTGAAGTTTTGCTGGATTCCGATGGAGAATGGGATGAGAAAATGAAGAAGTATGTAGGTGATGAAAAACAGATAGGCAGCGAAGATTTTCTGAAAATTAAAGAAAAATTCAAAAAATTTGAAAAAATGAAAAAAAAAATTTTTTTTTTTGAAATTTTTTTTTCAAAAACCATAATTTTTGTGAAAATTCCTTATCAAACTTATCATTATCAGCTTTTGCGCGTTATTCTGAGAGTTTTGATACCCAACATGACCCATTTCCGACGATTTTGATTTTGGAGCCACGTGGGACCCCTTACATTAAGGGGTCCCACGTGAAAATCGAAACTTGAAATAGGTCGAGCGTTATGGGTGTCAAAACTCGTGAAATAACGTGGAAAAACTAAATTTTGATGAAATTGGGGCTAAATTTGAAAATTTTTTAAAAATTTTTGAAAAAGTTTACAAAAAAATTTTCGAATTCAAAAATCAGCTCGAATTGCACAGTGACAATGTCATTTTCGAGTTCAGCTCGTTATTTGGAGAGTTTTGACACCCAACATGACCCATTTCTGTCAACTTTCAGTTTTGGGACCCCTAACGTTAAGGGGTCCCACGTGAAAATCAAAATTGAAAATCGGTCAAGTGTGATGGGTGTCAAAACTCATGAAATGACGCAGAAAAGCCAAAAATCACAGAAAAACGTACAATTTTCGAAATTTTTTTGGAAATTTCAAAATTTCGAAAAAAAAATTTTTTTTTTTTCAAATTTTTTTTTAAAATCTATCGATTCTCTGGCTCTTACCGTATTGTCCCATTTGTAAATCACAAATGAAAAATACAATCCGTAAGTTGTCAAAACAGTGAGAAAAAACATGATCTTCACAAAATGATAGCTCGGGAATTGTGTATTATAAACGAATTTCCAGTAGGTCAGGCCAAAATAAAATTTCTTTATATAAATTCCAACGGTTCCCAAGATAACTGAGAATAATATAAAATGAAATAAAATTAGAAGGTTCCAAAAATCATCAACTGGACTCCAAAGTACTTTGATTATATATTCGGGAATTGAGCCCCCGTTTTTGGACATTTTTATCAACTGATAATGATTATCACTAACAAGTGATATAAAATGTTTTTAGAGGTTACTATGGTGCATATGACAAACCATAAATTAGCAGAAAAATGAAGTTCTAGGCGTACATTGTAAATAGCAATTAGATGAGAAATTATATTTTTTTGTCTGATCAAATCCGAAAATTTTAACTCTTCCCAATCGGAAAACTTGCAAAACCCATGCAGATTTTCGAAATCAGCTTGTTTTTTTGAAAGTTTTGACACCAAACATGGAATTTTTTAATTTTTTTAAATTTTTTTTACAAATTTTTGTTACAATTGAGTTTTTTCTTCCTTTTTTCTGCTTAATTCATCAAAATTCTCCATAAAACCCGCTATTTTCCCGTGAAATCTGCAAAAATCTTGTTTTCGTGGCGAGACCCGCCGACAAAATGCAGGCTGCGCCTTTAAGATTACGGTACTTGCTCATCTTTATTTCTCGTCTTTTTTCTTCCTATTTTCGTTGTTTTTCTGCAATTTTGCCGTGTTTTTGCTATTTTTTTGTGTTTCAGATGTCACAATTCGATCAAATCGTCAAAAATATCGCCTTGGAAAACAAAAAATGCAAATACAAACCGAAAAAAGACACGAATTGGAAGAAGTTGCCGATGGAATTGCGAAAAGCGTGTCGGAAGCACATGGACTTCAAGACAAAGTGAGAAACCAAACATTTGTTCTGAAAAAGTCAAATTAATTGCAGAACCCGTCTCGGTCAAACCAGCAAAAGCGAGAAACGTTGTTTTGAAAGTATTCTGAATTTTGAATATGTCGCCGAAAATGTCGATTTGGAAACAGAAAAGTCGGATTACAATCCGGAAATTGACTTGAATTGGTGCAATTTGCCAACGGAAATGCGGCTCGAGTGCCTGAAACACTTGGATTTCCAGACAAGGTAAGCGAAGTTTCAAACTAGCCGGTAAATTTAAATTTTTCTGTTCAGATGCGGCTTCCGAGGTGTTTCGAAATCCGAAAAAGCACTGGTCGACTGGAAGAAGTATCGATTCAAACATTTGCAAATGCATTGTAACTATGTGACATGGAATATGACTGCAATTCCCGGAAATGGGGAAGCTGAAATTAATATTGAAACCGAAGACCGCCTGAATGAAAAATGTCTCTCGGCGATTTTCAAGTATGCTGAAGTCGAGAATTTTCGTTTGTTTGGCGACGAACTAGGGGGACTTGATGTGGACCCTATTCTGGAACAACTTAAGAACTTCGCGCCGTTTCCATTCAAAAGAGTCTCTGTTTTCGACAATCCATGCATAGATTTTTTCATGCAAACTTGTCCGAATCTCGAGAAAATCGATGTCTACGAAGAGCTTCCGTACAAAAAGATGCTCAACCATCTGTCGCTTATGAAAATCAAAGAATTCAAATTATTTGATGTTGACGAATCGAAATTTTTGCCCGAACTTGTTCGAAAATGGATCGACAACGACGCGGAAGTCGGCAAATCGGTGCAATTTAACAGTGGAAACGAAGGAAATGTCAATATGGTGGCTGAAAAGTTTGCAGACAGAATCATGTAATCTTCCAGAAATTTCATAGTGTTTCTTACAAGGGAAGGTTGTCAGGTGTTCAAATTGGAAAATTCTGAAAAAATTCTCATAAATCCGATAAATCGTCCTGAGCACGCTCAATTTTTTTTAGAATATACTCGGCACTCCTGACCCAGATATGACGGGTCAAAGTTGTGAGTTCCAAAAAATAATTTCACGCCAAAATTCGACTGTCTCACGCGTTGAAATGACCCCAGGATATGACGGGATTCGTCTTGCAATAATTTCATCGTTCGGTTGGCCAAGTGGTTAAAGCTGTCAATCAGTAAGCGGAAGGTCTGGGTTCTATTCCACCCCACGCTAAAATTTTTTTGCATATTTTGGATGGTCCTGAAAGACATCCAAAAAATGCAAAAAAATTTTAGCGTGGGGTGGAATAGAACCCAGACCTTCCGCTTACTGATTGACAGCTTTAAGAGAGACTATTTGTAAATACTCAACAATGGCCACTAGGCCATTTCACAGTCCCCGAAAGTATTTTTGATTTGTCTGATATTTTGCACAGGGGTACTATGGGGGACCCTAAGTCCAAAAATACAACTTTTGGATTTTTTGCTCATCGGCTCGCGGAGCCCCGGAGCAAAAACGGGCTCCGAAAAAAGTTGTCCAATAATTCTGAAACTTTTTTCCCGGGGATATTTTGGCCCGTAGAGTACGAAAATCATAATGAAAAGTTCTGGAAAAAATTCTAAAAAATAGTCATAGTGCAAAAAAGTGGAATTTTTTCAGTTTTTTTGACCTCCTGAAAACTTTTACACTGAGGTATTTGGGTTCTCTTCAGTTTTGAGTAACACGACCCTAGATACATAACATATCAAAAAAGATCGAAAAATAACCAGTATATATTGAAAGTTTTTTGACGATTTATGATTTTTTAGTACTGGAGGCGACCTTTTTTCGGTTGTAGTGAAAAACTTTGAACTGAACTTTTCCAAATGGTTATTTTTTTCGTATTCTACGCCTAAAAATACGTCGGATTGCACTAATAGCTAATTTTTAGAAGTCGAAATTTTTGCCGGAAAATTTTCATGAAAGTTGTCTTCACATTTTAGTCATTTTCGGGTACTGTCTCAACTGAACTATTATCAGCTCTTATTGTGAATTTGTAACTGGGACATGTACCTATTAGTTCCCCCTAATCACTGGTCTCTAAAAAAATTTTTCAAAATTTTTCGATTTTTTCAACATTTTTGGCGTCACTTTTCATCAGGTGAACGTATAGGGGTACGTGGTCACACATTTTTGAAAATTTTCTGAAATTGGAAAAATCAGAGTTGGTGTTTTTTGGTCACTTTGGGCCATAAAATGTACCAAAAACATGTTCTGATATTTTTGAAAAATGTTTGGAATGATCGAGTTTTGACCTGGCACCACGTATAGGGGAACGTTGTGAAAAAGTCAAAATTAGGAAAAGTTTCCAAATTAGCCCAAAGTGTGTCCAAATGTCATAATTGGGTCAAATGAGTCCAAAAAACAACATTTCGAATTTTTCTAATTTTTAGATTTTTGACCCATTTTTCGAACGTATCCCTATACATTGATCCATTTTGAAAATAGGTCAAAAAACATTCTAAAAATTCTAAAAAATTCAAATATTTTTTCTGAGGCTAGGAGTTAAATTTAATAAATGGGTATGTGTCCCAGTTACCAAATAAAAATGTAAACTGATATAGGTCCAGTTGTGACTTTTCCCGAAAAAAATCGATATGTGATGACCACTTTTTTCAACTTTGACCTCGATTTTTCGGCAGGTAGAACTTTTGAAAGTATTGATTTAAAAAACTAATCCGACGTATTTTTAGGCGTAGAATACGAAAAAAATAACCATTTTGAAAAGTTCAGTTCAAAATTTTTCACTACAACCGAAAAAAGGTCAGCTCCAGTACTAAAAAATCATAAATCGTCAAAAAACTTTCAATATATACTGGTTATTTTTCGATCTTTTTTGATATGTTATGTATCTAGGGTCGTGTTACTCAAAACTGAAGAGAACCCAAATACCTCAGTGTAAAAGTTTTCAGGAGGTCAAAAAAACTGAAAAAATTCCACTTTTTTGCACTATGACTATTTTTTAGAATTTTTTCCAGAACTTTTCATTATGATTTTCGTACTCTACGGGTCAAAATATCCCCGGGGAAAAAGTTTCAGAATTATTGGACAACTTTTTTCGGAGCCCGTTTTTGCTCCGGGGCTCCGCGAGCCGATGAGCAAAAAATCCAAAAGTTGTATTTTTGGACTTAGGGTCCCCCATAGTATCTCTGGGCAAAATATCAGACAAATCAAAAATACTTTCGGGGACTGTGAAATGGCTTGTCGACCATTTACGAATAGTCTCTCTTAACCACTTGGCCAACCGAACGATGAAATTATTGCAAGACGAATCCCGTCATATCCTGGGGTCATTTCAACGCGTGAGACAGTCGAATTTCGGCGTGAAATTATTTTTTGGAACTCACAACTTTGACCCGTCATATCTGGGTCAGGAGTGCCGAGTATATTCTAAAAAAAATTGAGCGTGCTCAGGACGATTTATCGGATTTATGAGAATTTTTTCAGAATTTTCCAATTTGAACACCTGACAACCTTCCCTTGTTAATCAAAACATTTTCCAGCGAGAAAACCGACAAAGAGCTCCGAATTCGAATGAACAACGGGAAAACGCAGATTCTGATGAGACACATTGGCTCAGATAATCCCGAAGATTGGGACGATCGCTATTCGGAGTACTGTTCGTGCAAAGTTGTCCCAATCGATATGCCGAAATCAGATTACGAAAAAGGAGATGGATGGATTCAAGCGGTCTATGAGAAACGGAACACTTTTTATGGAACGCCGAGAAAACCGATGGAATTTGATGCGGAAGATCAAGTCGTCTGGGGCGACTTAAATTTTGATATTTAGCAATTGTTGATTTGTTTTGTTTTGTTTTATTCTTTCTTCATTTATTTTGTTGTTACCCTGTTGAAAATCGCCGATAAACACATTTGCAGCATTCCTACAATATATTTTTATGAATGTTTCACTTCCCTTCATTTGGGTGATTTTAAATACCTGATTCTCTGCTCATTTTTCAAGAATTTAACCCGACTTTTGCACAAAAATCGCAAAAATCTGCTAAAAACTTGTTTTCGTGGCGAGACCCGCCGACAAAATGTAGGCTGCGCCTTTAAGATTACGGTACTTAAAAGTCATCATTTTTCATAGAATTCTACGGAATTTTCGTGTATTTTCATTACTTTTCTGTGTTTTTTGCTAAATTTGTGCGTTTCAGATGTCACAATTCGATGAAATCGTTAAAAATATCGCTTTGGAGAATGAAAAATGCAACTACAACCCGGGAAAAGACACGAATTGGTGCAATTTGCCAATGGAAATGGGATACGAGTGTGTGAAGTGGATGGATTTCAAGAAAAGGTTCGGAACACTCAAAAATTGTCTAAAACATTGAAAATCATTACAGAACCTGTCTCAGTGCCACTTCCAAAACCGAAAAATCGCTAGTCCAAGCGAAAAAGTACAACATAGATCAAGTTCGGCTGGATATGGACGAATTTTCGAACTATTGGATGGTTAATTCCATTGCCCAGCTTGACACAATTCACAGTGGCAAAACCGATGCATTCCTTACGGCGATTTTCAAGGAAAGGGAAATCAAAAGTCTTGTGATCACAGGAGCCAGCGTCCCTTGTTTCAGTGGTCACGACTACGATGAGACACACTTGAAAAAGTTTGCTCCGTTTCGATTCCCGAGAATTTCACTTTTCCGCAATCGATTCATTTCTCTCATTTTGGAAGATTGTGTGAACCTGGAGAAAGTCGACATCTATTATGATACTTGCGACTGTTGTCGCAAGAGGCTTCTCGAAATTCCATCGCTAATGACCGTCAAGGAATTCCGATTCTTGGGTTCCAACATTTTTTCTCAACTTTTGCTCGGACTTGTTCGAAAATGGATCAATAGAGATGTGGAAGTTGGGAAATCTGTGCAATTTGATATTGAGACTCGTGGAAGCCAATCTATTGTTGCTATTTTTGCTTTCAAGTTTGCTGTCAGAGTTATGTAAGTTAAAATGATGAAAAACTGTCTAATTTGTTGAAATTTCAGCGAGGAAACCGAAAAACACGTTCGCATCCGAATGAATAACGAAGAGACGCAGATTCTGTTCAGACACATTGGCACACGACGAATGGAAGGCAATTATTCGACGAAAAAGGACTACTGTTCGTGCAAAGTCATCCCGATCGATACGCCGGAATCTGAATATGGAAAAGGAGACGGATGGATTCAGGCGGTCTATGAGAAAGGACTGAAAGAGGATGGAAAACTGGAGAATCCGGTGGAATTTGATGCGGAAGATCAAGCCGTTTGGGGCATAGAATATTTTTAGATTTTTCTTGTACTATTGTTTTTAGCTTGTTAAATATATATCGCCAATAAATTCATGTGTAGCATACCTTTTTCCTTTTTTCTCAAATTTTCCAAAAGGGATCGATAATGGAAGTCGGAAAGGCGGTGCAATTCAACTATGAATTCGAAGAAATTGTCAATATGGTCGATGAATCATGTAAATTTTCAGAAAATGCATAGGTGCAAAGTGATTCCAATCGATATGCCAAAATCAAAATATGCAAATGGAGATGGATGGATTCAGGCGGTTTACGAAGTACCGTAAAACCTCTATTAGAAGGGCACAAAATAGCTTGACTTTGACCTTCACTATCTCAAAAATTAGAAAAGTTATCAAAAAGTTGTCAACTGCAAAGTTGTAGAGGACGATTAGAACTACAACTTTGCAGTTGACAACTTTTTGATAACTCTTCTAGTTTTTGAGATAGTGAAGCTCAAAGTCAAGCTATTGGGTGCCCTTCTAATAGAGGTTTTACGGTAAACAATTGGATAACCCGAAAAAATTCGAACCCAAAGATTACAAAATTTTGCATTGTTTGTTCCATTTTATACATGTTTCTTTTATTCTTACTTCTTGTTCTGATTTTTTCCAATTTGTTGTTTTTCTGTTGTTATAACAATTGTTACTTTGTTGAAAAATCTCTGAGTGCTGAAACATGTAGATATATGTTTCTCCTACATTTTTTACAAAAATTATCTTTTTTCCGTTCGAATTTCTCTGGAGAATCATCAGAATGCAGCGAAAACCGTTCCAGAGCGCGCTTTCGGCGAGAGAGTGGCCGCCGCCAGAGAGACGACAGACGACGAGAGGGTTTGCACGCGCATTCGCATTGTTCGTTGTTTTTCTGCAATTTTGCGACGTTTCCACTAATTTTTTGTGTTTCAGATGTCAAAATTTGACGAAATCGTCAAAAATATCGTCTTGGAGAATGAAAAATGCAACTACAACCCGGAAACTGACACGAATTGGTGCAATTTGCCAATGGAAATGCGAAACGGGTGTGTGAAACGAATGGACTTCAAAACAAGGTAAGTGGAGTTTCAAATTAGCCGGTAAATTTGAACTTGTCTGTTCAGATGCGGCTTCCGAGCAGTTTCAAAAACCGAAAAAGCATTGGTCGATTCGAAAAAGTATAAATTTAAACATTTACAAATTAATTTAGACGGCTATGGAAATAACAAAGTGGAAATTATTGCGAATTCCGGAAATAAGGAATCTAAAATTAGAATTCGAACCGAAGAACGCCTCAATGAAAAATGTCTTTCGGCGATTTTTAAGTATGCCGAAGTCAAGAATTTCCGTTTATCGATTTTATCCATATACGAATCCAGAGTGCGCCCTATTCTGGAACAACTCCAAAAATTCGCGCCGTTTCCATTCAGAAGAGTCTCGGTTTTCGGCAATCCATGCATCGATTTCTTCATGCAAAATTGTCCGAATCTCGAAAAAGTCGATGTTAACGGAGAGCTTCCGTACGAAAAGATGCTCAATCATCGGTCGCTTATGAAAATCAACGAATTCGAATTCCGGGGTGTGAGTTCATCGGATTTGCTGGAATTTTTGCCCCGACTTGTTCAAAAATGGATCGATAACGATGCGGAAGTCGGGAAATCAGTGCAATATCTCATAGGATATCCATGGATAGTTCAACGGGAGACTCAAAGATTTTTCGATACGTTTACTGAAAAGTTTGCAGACAGAATCATGTAATTCTTCAGAAAATTCATAGTATTTTCTAATCAAACTCAATTTTCAGCGAGAAAACGGACAAAGAGCTCCGAATTCGAATGAACAACGAGAAGACACAGATTCTGATGAAAAGCATGCGCTCAGGGCAATACAATGGGGGAAAATGTTTCTTTTCGTGCAAAGTTATCCCAATCGATATGCCGGAATCGGAATATGGAAAAGGCGAAGAATGAATACAGATGGCTTACGAGGAAGAACTGAAAAAAATGAGAAACTGGAGAACGCGAAAGAATTTGAAACCGAGGACTCCGAGAGGAGTTGTTCGAGAAATTTGAATTGTTTGTGTGTTTTCTAAAAATCTTTTTTTTTTATTGATTTCCTGTTGTTACTTTGTTGAAATTTTCCCAATAAATTCACTTGTCGCACTTCTCTTCAAAAAAATGCTAAACCCACAAACGTCCTGCAAAATCTACAAATTGTGATTTTCGTGGCGAGACCCGCCGACAAAATGTGGGGTCCGCCTTTAAGATTACGGTACTTGCTCATCTTTATTCCTCGTCTTTTTTCTCCTATTTTTCGTTGTTTTTCTGCAATTTTGCGACGTTTTCACTAATTTTTAGTGTTTCAGATGTCAAAATTTGACGAAATCGTCAGAAATATCGCTTTGGAAAATGAAAAATGCAACTACAATCCGGAAAAAGACACAAATTGGAGCAAGTTGAGTTGGGAAATGCGAAGAGAGTGTCGGGAGCACATGGACTTCAAGACAAAGTGAGAACTCAAAAATTTTGGGAGCCCGACGTTTCAGAACTTTTCGACCAATCAACGCGCTCGGTCGGCAGAGCGCAGCGCGCTGAATGGCCGAAAAGTTCTGGAATGACGCATTCTGAAACGTCGGAGTCTCCAAATTTTTTTTAGAAAAGTACAATTATTTTCAGAAATTGTCTTCGTCAAACCGGCAAAGAAGAGAAAAGTAATCTTAGTTATATTCTGAAATTCCGATATGTCGTCCAAAATATTGCTTTGGAATCCGAAAAATCCAATTACAACCCGGGAAAAGACACGAATTGGGACATTTTGCCAATGGAAATGCGACTCGAGTGTGTAAAACACTTGGATTTCCAGACAAGGTAAGGCGATTATTATTGTTGTGTTCCGAAATGGCAGTTTGCTGAATGTTTTTCGACCCATCCGCAGATTTTCTCTATATCCCTTCAGCTATCATTTCGGAATACAACGATAATATCAATTTTGGCTAAACTATCTGAAAATTCCAACTGTTCTGTTCAGATGCCGCTTCCGAAGAGTTTCAAAAATCGAAAAATCGCTGGTCGACTCGAAAAAGTATCGATTCAAATGTTTCAAACTCATGTTTGATCATGACCACGGCAGATGGGATATCGCGATGAAAACTGGAGACGGGCTTCGGCACGAGTTCTGGAGAGAAAACAAACATCCAGATTTTGTACTAATCTCGGCGATTCTCAGACATGCCGAAGTCGAGAATTTCTTTTTCATGGCCGAAGACTGTTTAGGAACCGCTGTGCCGCCTGTCCTGGAACAACTCGAAAAGCTCGCCCCGTTTCCATTCAAGAGAGTGTTAATGGACGCAAATCTGCTGTTTATTTTTTTCCTTAGACACTGCCCGAATTTGGAGAAAGTCGATTTCACGGGCACTGATGAGTTTTCACAATTTCTGCTAGACATGATTCTTGATGTCCCAACTGTTATGAATATCAAAGAATTCCGCTTTTCACAACCGTCCGGGCCGGAATTTCCGAAATTTCTCAAAGAACTTGTTCAAAAATGGATCGATAACGAGGCGGAAGTCGGGAAATCGATTCAATTCGAATTGCAGACCGAAGGAATCCTCAACAAGGCCTCCTGCGCTGAAAATCCGGAATTCGCGCCCGGGCGATAGGTCGTCGTCGCTTTTCTCGTGCCCCTTGGCGCGTTTCGCGATACTCAAAATTTTTTGACATGATAATCAAAATCTATGAAATTTCTCGAAGAATAAGGAATTTTGTTGCGCCCCAGGTAGAAAATATCAAAAAGAAAGGCTCAGAGAAGGTAATAACGAAGAGAAATTCAATATTGTTCAAAATTGAACGCGAAATTCATGTTCCAACCGAGATCATTGAAAATCGCTATTTCTCAGCCGATTCTGAATATTTTTTGACACTTGATGGCTTAAAAGGTGTGTCTCGTCGTAATTGAAGTTTTTACAGCCTTGGATTTTTAAAAATTCTCCCTTGGTCCGTTTATTCGCAAGAAAATTCAATTTTTCTCGAAAATTTGGAAATTAAAAAATTGGAAATTTTCAAAACAAAAATCAGAGGCTGTAGAAACTTTAACTACCTCAAGACGCAACTTTTAACCCATCAAGTGTCAAAAAATATTCAGAACCGGCTGAGAAATAGCGAATTTTCGGCAGTTGGCATGTTGAGTTGGGTGAAATCGCATCGTGCCTATCAGTTTATTGTAATGCTAGTGTTTTTATAAGTTTTATGTCATTCTGTTCCACATACAGCTCGAAATCACCGTTTTTCCCAGGAAAAACTTCCGGAAATGAGAAATTTGAATAATCAGACCCGCAATTTGCAAGCGCGCCAGCAGGCACGAGAAAAGCGACGGGAGCTGGCGCATTTCCTGTTCAGGAGACCGTGCTCAACACGTTTTTCGGAGAGTTTGCCGATAGAATCATGTAGGTGTTTCGCTAAATTGAATTTCATTTTTCATTATGTTGATTCCAGCGAGAAAACCGACGAAAAAGTTCGAATTCGAATGGATAACGGGGCGAAGCAGATTCTGTTCAGACACATTGGCTCAAGAGTCCAGCGACGACTTTACATGCAACCACGGGAAGTCCTTATTGAGTACTGTTCGTGCAAAGTTGTCCCAATCGATATGCCGGAATCGGAATATCCAACTGGAGACGGATGGATTCAGGCGGTTTACGAACAAGCCTTGCAATGCGATGGAAAACTGAAAACCGCAAAAGAGTTTGATATCGAAGATCAAGTTTGGCGTTGATCTTGGCTTTTCTTTTTTCCATTTTCTTTGTTTCCGATTTGTTGATCTTGTTTTTTATCTCTTTTTTTGTTATATACCCTGTTGAAAATTCCCAATAAATTCACTTGTTGCTTCTCTTTTTTTCAATTTTCAATTTCTTTCGCTTGGGTAATTCGAAACACCTGATTTATTGCCGAATTTTTGCGTTTTATGTTCAAAATTCAATAAAAATCGAAATCCTGACGAAATCGGTGAAAAAAAAGTCAATGATTGCGTCCAGCGCTCAAATTTTTTTCACCGATTTCGTCAGAGTCTAAAAATCTGCCGAACCCCTATTTTCGTGGCGAGACCCGCCGACAAAATGCAGGCTGCGCCTTTAAGGTTACGGTACTTGCTCATCTTTATTTCTCGTCTTTTTTCGCTGTTTTTTCGTGTTTCTTCTGCTGAATTTTAACGTTTCAGATGTCACGACAACATCTCAATCGTGCCTGCAAAAAAGGCGCTCCGAAACCTCCAAGACGCGACTCAATAGACTGTTCTTCGAAGTTGAAATCAAATTTCGACGAAGTGGTTAAGAATATCGCCTTGGAATCGCAAAAATGCAATTACAATCCCAAAATCGATATAAATTGGTGCAATTTGCCAATGGAAATGCGATACGAGTGTGTGAAACGAATGAACTTCGAAACAAGGTGAACGGAATTTCAAAATGGGCGGGAAATTGAATTTGTGTGTTCAGATGCGGCTTCCGAGGAGTTTCGAAAACCGAAAAATCGCTGGTCGACTCGAAAAAATATAAATTTGAAAATTTACGAATTACTTTCATAGACGTTTATGATATTAACAGATGGGACATTATTGCGAAATCCGGAAATGGACGATCTGAAATTTATATTCGAACCAAAGATCGCCTCAATGAAAAATGTCTTTCGGCGATTTTCAAGCATGCTGAAGTCAAGAATTTCCGTTTGTTTGCCGGATTCGTCCATGGATATACAGTGCGCCCAATGCTGAAACAACTCGAAAATTTTGCGCCGTTTCCATTCAAAAGAGTCTCAGTTTTCGGCAATCGATCTACTGATTTCTTTATGCAAACTTGTCCGAATTTCGAGAAAGTCGATATTTACGAAGAGCTTCCGTACAAAAAGATGCTCAAACTTCCGTCGCTTTTGAAAATCAAAGAATTCAAATTATGGAATGTAAGTTCATCGGATTTGCTGGCTTTTTTGCCCGGACTTGTTCAAAAATGGATTGATAACGATGTGGAAGTCGGAAAATCGGTGCAATTCAACTATGGCATCGGAGGAATTGTCAATATGGTCGCTGAAAAGTTTGCAGACAGAATCTTGTAATTTTTCAAAAAATTCATAGAATTCTCTAATCAAAGACATTTTCTAGCGAGAAAACCGACAAAGAAGTCAGAATTCGAATGAACAACGAGAAGACACAGATTCTGGTGAGAAGGCTCAATTCAGAAATGGACCCCGATGATTGGCACTATAGCCCTTTAGAGTACTGTTCGTGCAAAGTTGTCCCAATCGATATGCCAAAATCAGAATATGGAAACGGAGACGGATGGATTCAGACGCTTTACGAAGGGAATGAACGAATTAAAAACCCGAAAAAATTCGAAACCGATGATGAAGAAATTTGGCGTGATTAGGGAAATTTGAATCATCTTTCTTTTATTCTTACTTCTTGTTCTGTTTTTTGCAATGTGCTGTTTTTCTGTTGTTACTTTGTTGAAATGTTCCCAATAAATTTACTTGTCGCACTCCTCTTCACTTTCTTTTTAATTCTTAAATTTCATTCACTTTGGTGATTCTAAATATCTAATTTCCTAGTTGATTTTCTAAAAAATTCTCTAAACCCACAAACCTCCTGAAAAATCTGCAAATTCTGATTTTCGTGGCGAGACCCGCCGACAAAATGCAGGCTGCGCCTTTAAGATTACGGTACTTGCTCATCTTTATTTCTCATTGAAATTTCGCCTATTTTCGCTTGTTTTTTCTGCTAAATTTTCCCTTTTCAGATGTCACGACAACATCTCAATCGTGCCTGCAAAAAAGGCGCCCCGAAACCCAAAAAATACGACTCAGTAGACTTGTCTCCGACGTTCAAATCAAATTTCGACGAAGTGGTCAAAAATATCGTCATGGAATCTCAAAAATCCAATTACAACCCGGAAACCGATATGAATTGGTGCAATTTGCCAATGGAAATGCGACTCGAGTGTGTAAAACGAATGGACTTCAAAACAAGGTGATATAAGTTTTGAAAGTCCTAAAAAATTTGAATTTGTGTGGTCAGATGCGGCTTCCGAGGAATTTCGAAATTCGAAAAATCGCTGGTCGATTCGAAGAAGTATCAATTCAAACATTTACAAATTTATTTCGATAACGAAGTAGAAGGTTATGGAAAAAACATATGGGACATTGAGGCGAAATCCGGAAATAAAGAGTCCGAACTTCATATTCGAACCAAAGACCGCCTCAATGAGAAATGTCTCTCCGCGATTTTCAAGCATGCCGAAGTCAAGAATTTCCGTTTGTATGCCGGCTTCGTCTTCGGATGTGAAGTGCGCCCAATTCTGAAACAACTCGAGAATTTTGCGCCGTTCCCATTCAAAAGAGTCTCCGTTTTCGGTAATCGATCTACTGATTTCTTTATGCAAACTTGCCCGAATCTCGAGAGAATCGATATGCGCAGATATCTTCCGTACAAAAAGATGCTCAAACTTCCGTCGCTTTTGAAAATCAAAGAATTCAAATTATGAAATGTAAGTTCATCGGATTTGCTGGCTTTTTTGCCCGGACTTGTTCAAAAATGGATCGATAACGACGCGGAAGTTGGGAAATCGGTGCAATTCAACTATGAAATCGGAGGATGTGTCAATATGGTTGCTGAAAAGTTTGCAGACAGAATCATGTAATTCTTCTGAAAATTCATAATGTTTTCCTAATCAAACACATTTTCCAGCGAGAAAACCGACAATGAAGTCCGCATTCGAATGAACAACGAGAAAACGCAGATTCTGTTCAGAATCATTGGCTCAGAAAAGGACCCTAAAGGTTGGGAAGATCGTGTTTCAAATTTATGTTCGTTCAAAGTGATTCCGATCGGAATTCCAAAATCAGAATATAAAAAAGGAGACGAATGGATTCAGGCGATTTACGAACAACATAATACACTGGAAAACCCGAATAAATTCGGACCCGAGGAAGACGAAATTTGGCGTTTATTGTGAAATACGATTTTTACATATATCTTTTTTTTGTTTTTCTGTTGTTACTTTGTTGAAATGTTCCCAATAAATTTGCTTGTTGCATTCATTTTTTCCTTTTTTCAAACATTTCCAAGTTCCCTTCAATTGGGTAGTTATAAATATCGTATTGTCTGATTAATTTTCCAGAAATGTCTCCAAATTCCACAAAAATCTCGTAAAATCTGCTAAATCCGTTTTTCGTGGCGAGACCCGCCGACAAAATGCAGGCTGCGCCTTTAAGAATACTGTACTTTCTCTTCTTTATTTTTCATCGGAATTCTCCCATGTTTCGTTGTTTTTCTGCAATTTCGCAGTGTTTTCGCTAACTTTTAGTGTTTCAGATGTCACAATTTAATCAAATCGTAAAAATTATCACCTTGGAAAACAAAAAATGCGATTACAACCCGCAAATCGATACGAATTGGTGCAATTTGCCGATGGAAATGCGAAGCGAGTGTGTGAAGTGGATGGATTTCAAGGAAAGGTTCAAGACTTTAAAATTTATTCAATAATCTGAAATCCTTCTCAGAACCTGTCTCAGTGCCACTTCCATAACCGAAAAATCGCTAGTCCAAGCGAAAAAGTACAACATCGATCAAGTTCGGCTGGATATGAACGAAGATTCGAACGAATGGATGGTTAATTCTATTTCCCAACTTGTCACAACTCGCAGTCGAAAATCCGATGCATTTCTTTCGGCGATTTTCAAGGAAAGTGAAATCAAGAATTTCGTAGTCAAAGGCGACGAATACGGCGGCTGCTGCTTCAGTTTCAAAGACTTTGATCGACTACATCTAAAGAAGTTCGCTCCGTTTCAATTCAAAAGAATCTCACTTTTCGGCAACCGAAACATCTTTTTCTTTCTGGAAAACTGTGTGAATCTGGAAAAAGTCGACATTGGCGGAGATCCGTGTGGATGTTCCCTTCAGTTGCTTCTCGATCTTCCATCGCTTATGTCCGTCAAGGAATTCCGCTTCTCGCAATTCTCGCAACCGCCCCGTTTACTCGAATTTTTGATCGGACTTATCAGAAAATGGATCGATAACAATGTGGAAATCGGAAAATCAGTGCAATTCGAGGTGGAAGCTCATGGAAGGCTAGCAGTTGTTGCTTTTTTCGCTTCCAAGTTTGCTGATAGAGTTCTGTAAGCCAAATGAATCACAAAATCATTAAAATTTTCAAAATTTCAGTAGGAGATCCAAAAATCACATCCGCATTCGGATGAACAGCCAAGCTACGCAGATTTTGTTCAGATATATTGGAACACGACGAGTGAAAGGAAATTATTCGACGGAAAGGGCTTATTGTTCGTGCAAAGTTGTCCCGATCTATTTACCAAAATCGGAATATGGAAACGGAGACGAATGGATTCAAGCGGTTTACGAGAAAGGACTGAAAGAAGATGGAATTCTGAGAAATGCGATGGAATTTGATGCGGAAGATGAAACCGTCTGGGGCGAAAAATGTCTGTAATAATTTTTGATTCGTTTTATCTGTTATTCTCTTTTTTTATTGTCACCTTGTCGTTACTTTGTTGAAAATGTGCCGATAAATTCATTTTTGGCGTTCGTTTTTCTTGTTTTCCTCAAATTTCCCTCTTCCTTTTGCTTGTATTGTTCTGAATACATTGTTCCTCGCTTAATTTCGCTTACTTTCCTCTAAATTTCACGAAAAATCCCGTTAAATCAGTAAAAACCCGTTTTCGTTGCGAGACCCGCGGACAAAATGCAGGCTGCGCCTTTAAGATTACGGTACTTGCTCATCTTTATTTCTCGTCTTTTTTCTCCTATTTTTCGTTGTTTTCCTGCAATTTCGCCTCAATTTCAGTGTTTCAGATGTCACAATTCGATCAAATTGTCAAAAATATCACCTTGGAAAATAAAAAATGCAACTACAACCCGGAAATCGAAACAAATTGGGACTGTTTGCCAATGGAAATGCGGGATGAGTGTGTGAAGTGGATGGACTTCAAAACAAGGCTAGTAAACTTCAAAAATTGTTTGAAATAACTGAAAAACTTCGCAGAACTCGTCTTGCCGCCACTTCCAAAACCGAAAAATCACTGGTAGAAGCGAAAAAATTCAACATCGATCAAGTTCGATTGTTTTGTTACTATCCTTCGGAAGAATGGGTTTTTGGGCCGTATTCCGAAACTTTCAAAAGTTCCAAACAACGTGTGAGAGATGCATTCGTTTCGGCGATTTTCAAGAATTGTGAAATCAAGAATATCTGGATTCAAGGAAAAAAGCGCACAGTATCGACTACTTCACAGGTGAAAATCGTCAAATTCGCTCCGTTTCGATTCAAAAGATTGTCAGTTTTCAACAATTCTAGCATGTATTTCTTCATGAAAAACTGTGTAAATCTGGAAAAAGTCGACTATCGTTTTGACTACTTCGGCTGCTCTTACAAAAAGTTCCTTGATCTTCCATCGGTGCTAAAAGTCAAGGAATTCCGCTTGTTACATACCGGAAACGGAAATTTCAACGAATTTTTGCCCGGACTCGTTCAAAAATGGATGAAAAACAATGTGGAAGTCGGAAAATCGGTGCAATTTGTAGCGAAAACAGAATACACTTTGAAAGATTTCGCTTCCAAGTTTGCGGACAGAATTATGTAAGTTTCCTGGTTTTTGAGTAATTCTTAAAATAAAAATGTCCCAATTTTCAGCGAAAAAACCGAGAAAGAAGTCCGCATTCGAATGAATAACGAGAAATCGCAGATTTTGCTGAGAAAAGTTAGTTCAAGAACCGAATGGAGTGTTATTTTTGGGGGACTTACTGGATTTCCACTCGAGTACTGTTCGTGCAAAATCATCCCAATCGATATGCCAAAATCAAAATATGAAAAAGGAGACGAATGGATTCAGGCGGTTTACGAGAAATCGCTGGAAAGGAGTGGAAAACTGAAGAAAGCGATGGAATTTGATGCGGAAGATCAAGCCGTCTGGGGCGAAGAATATCTATAAAAAATTTCAATTTGTTCAATTTGTTGTTTCTGTTATTTTTCTCTTTTTGTTGTTACTTTGTTGAAAATTCGCCAATAAATCCATTTTGGCACTCCTTTTTTTTCTATATTCTTTAAATTGCCTTATTCCCTTTGCTTGGGTGCTTCTAACTACCTCAATTCTTGCCGAATTTCGTCCTTTTTGCCTAAATTCTGCAAAAAATTCACAAAAATATGTAGAAATCCATTTTCGTGGCGAGACCCACCGACAGTTTAGAGGCTGCGCCTTTAAGGTTACGGTACTTTGTTTTTCATTGAATTTACGCTGATTTTAGCTGGTTTTTCCTGTTTTCAGCTAACTTTTTGTGTTTCAGATGTCACAATTCGATCAAATCGTCAGAAATATTGCTTTGGAATCCAAAAAATCCAACTACAATCCGGAAATCGGAACAAATTGGGATTGTTTGCCAATGGAAATGCGAAGCGAGTGTGTGAAGCGGATGGGTTTCTTGACAAGGTTAGTAAACTGTACAATTTGGTCCGAAAAAACAAGAAAAATGCAGAACTCGTCTCAGTGCCACTTCAAAAACCGAAAAATCGCTGATCGCTCACCAGAAAAAGTTCAAGTTCGATCTGGTTTGGCTTGATTTGTACAATAACAACTGCACACTCTGGCCGTTTTCCTGCATAATCAGTTTTAAAAATCTAGCATCGACTAATACACATACCTGCACCGATACCCGAAATCCTACAAAACGAGTAGCCTTGCATTTTAAAGATTTTGAAAATTAGCGAACTTTTAGCCCTGCACTAGCAAAAGAAAAACCTATTTTAGGTTTTTTTCGGCTAAATTTAAACTTTTGGCCCTGCATTTCGCATGTTTTTCAAACTTTTGTAGCCTTGCATTTAGCCTCCCTCTTTTTTCCTACATTTTTGGTGCAAGTATGCTAATACATTCATGGCGAATCTATTACATCGTTATAACATTGGAAACTTTGGGATCGAAGGAACCAAGGAACTCAGATTAGCTCTCGGCGTTTCATTTTCTTCGAATCATATGTGGATTCTGGGTCAACTTGAGAAATTCGCTCCTCTTCCATTCAAAAGAGTCTCGGTTTTCGACAATCCATCTCTTGATTTCTTCATCGAAAACTGTCCGAATCTGGAGAAAATCGACGCTTCTGGAGACCGCTTCCCATTCCCAGGAAGGGAGATTCTCGAAGCGCCGAATGTTATGAATATCAAAGAATTCCGAATTTCCAATGTTCGATGCAAATCTTTTCAAATTTTTTTCGAGAAAATTGTCAAAAAATGGATCGATGGTGATGCAGAAGTCGGAAAATCGATTCAATTTTATCTGCAAGGTCGACCGGCGTTGTTTGGACTCTTGAACACTTTCGCTCAAAAATTTAAAAGCAGAATTATGTAAGTTCTCGAGTTTAACCGATAAAATTACAACTTTTCCAGTGAGAAAACGAAGAAAATAGTTCGAATTCCAATGAACAACCCGACGACCCAGATTCTGCTTAGACGCATTGGCGCACGAGTCGAACATCATTACGTAGATGTGCGTTATGACGGTTGGCGACCAACTTCCGAGCACATATACTGTTCGTGCAAAGTTGTCCCAATTGATATGCCGAAATCAGAATATGGAATCGGAGACGAATGGATTCAGGCGACATACGAAGAAGAACTGAAAATTGATGGAAAACTGGAAAATCCGGTAAAATTTGATGCGGAAGATCAAACCGTTTGGGGCAAAAAATATTCTTAACTTTTTCTTGTTCTGTTTCTTTTTTCAAATATGTTTTTTCGTTACCTTGTTGTTACTTTGTTGAGAATTCGCCAATAAAACAATTTTTCACGGTCTGTAAAAGTGTACGCGCTTCCACTGGGATTTTCGCCACGATTTCGCTCGAATATCTCGCGGCGACGATGACGTCAAATGTTGCAATCTCGCCCTGTTGCGAACAAAGGCCGGGCGTCAAACTTATTTGTTTCAAATTTAGTTTATTTTTTCTTCAATTTTCGCCGGGTTTTCTCGTTTTTCTCCGTTTTTCATGTTTCTTTCTTTAAAAATTGATTAATTATTAAATTGTCTATTTATTCATCACTGAAAAACCAAATTGCAGACGATTCTACACAGTCGGCGACCCGAAAAACACGAGAACGCGGAAAACTGAATTAAAAACGGAATTCTCTAAATTTTACGTATATACGGATGCACACAGTGCACAAAGTACGCAAACACCGCCGCCTCCCTTAAGCATTCACGGCGCGGCAAACACTACGTGCAGTGGAAAAATTTCGAAAAGTGCGGCCACCAATCGGCGATGAGCTTGGGGGCGTGGTCAAGCGCGCTGATTGGCTGCTGAAATTGCAAGGTTGCGGCGCGCGTTTTTCGCAAAGCTGCGGCACGCTTTTTAGGTGAATATTGAAAAATTTGAAGATTGTTTTCTGGCTCCCATTGGGCTAGTTTAGACAGAAATTGAGCAAAAATTTAAGAAAAAGTTAAATCTAATCCAGTAAAACACAATTTCAGTGCAAAATGGTCAAATTTCGAAATTTTCGTAAACTCAGCCAATTCGAACTATGGATTTTCCAGTCTTTAGACACGATTTCACAGGTTCTACACGTGCTCATTCGATTCCTCATCAAATTT
>LR539966.1:118800-149467 GCA_900536315.3 Caenorhabditis becei | reverse complement strand
GGGGGGGGTAATTTAGGGAAATTGTTGAAAATAGAATCAACAAAGAAATCAGGTATTCAAAAAGACCCAAGTGAAGGGAATTTGAAAATTTAGAAAAAAAAATGAAAAAGGAATTTCAGAATCGAATTTATTAGCTAGTAAAAAACTGAACAATGAAAACTAGTCGATTTTCGGCAAATCCAGGCATTTATCGTAAATCTTCTGAATCCATTCGTCTCCGATTTCATATTCTGATTCGGACGTATCGATTGGGATGACTTTGCACGAACATAACTCCTCGATTTCATCATCATCATCGTCATCTTCTTCTTCTCCCTCATAGCATCCGATTAATCTGAGCATAATCTGGGTCTTCTCGTTGTTCATTCGGATTCGCACGATTTCGTCGGTTTTCTCACTGAAATGTTTTGAAAATATAGGCTTTTTTGAAAAAAACGTACATGATTCTATCAGCGAACTTTTCCGCAAACTTATCGATGATTCCTCCAGTCGCCATGTGAAATTGCACCGATTTCCCGGTTTCCACATCATTATCGATCCATTTTTGAACGAGTCCCATGAGAAATTCCAGAAAATCATCCACTTTCACATACGCGAATAAGAATTCCTTGACATTTATCACAGATGGAAGTTCCAGAACTTCCTTGTACGGAAATGGAAATGTGTCTCCTTCAAAATCGATTTTCACCAGATTCTCACAACGTTTCATGAAAAAATCGATAAATGGATTCTCGTGAATCCAGAGAGATTCGAATTGAAACGGGCCCAACTTGACAATCTTCTCGAGAACTGGCCGCATCCGAGTCTCGAAGTGATCTTCACCCAACAAACTGAATTCCTTGGTTTCTGCATGCTTTAGAACCGCCGAAATGCATCCGTAGTCCAGAGCCAGCCTCGGGATTGTTTCGATTTCTGCTCCCCGGCTCGTTCCAGCTCTCACATCCCAGGTGTTGCAGAGAAAATCGTACGTGATGTGCAACTCTGCCAATTTGAACTTCTTCCGGTCGATAAGAGCCATTTCGGTTTTTGAAACTCCCCTGAAGCGACATCTGTGAAGTTATGATCTCTTTTTGAAAAATCGGAAAATATGTCACCTAGTCTTGAAATCCAAGTGTTTCACACACTCATATCGCATTTCCATCGGCAAATTGCACCAATTCAGGTCAATATCCGGGTTGTAATTGGATTTTTCGGTTTCCAAAGCGATTCTTCCCGCGATAAACTCTAATTTCAGATTCTCTTCACTGAAACGATGCTTCTCGTATTTGCTGGTTTGACTTAGACGGATTCTGCATTTAAATTTTCTTTATTTGCGGCAGAGAACGTTTTCCTCACTTTGTCTTGACATCCATGTGCTTGATACACTCTCTTTGCATGAAATACAATAATTTGCCCCAGTCCCTGTCAATTTCCGGGTTGTAGCCGCATTTTTCATTTTCTAAAGCAATATTTTTGACGATTTCATCGAATTGTGACATCTGAAACACAAAAAATTAGCGAAAACATGGCAAAACTGCAGAAAAACAACGAAAATATGAAGAAAAAAGACGAGAAATAAAGATGAGCAAGTACAGTAATCTTAAAGGCGCAGCACACATTTTGTCGGCGGGTCTCGCCACGAAAACTCTTTCCTACAGATTTACACGGAATTTTTGCGGGATTTAGGCAAAAAAGTGAGAAATTAAACAAGAAAATAGGTATTTAGAATTACCCAAGTGAAGGGAATTGGAAAATTTTGAAAAAAAAGAAATGCAACAAGTGAATTTATTGTGAAAATTCTCAACAAGGTAACAACAGAGTAACAACAACAAAAACAAGGAAGATATTCAAGGCCAGTGAGGACCCCGATTTTTTTAATCTTCCGCTTTTTACAGTCTTCCATGTTTATCAAAAATAGCTTGGAACAATTCCTCAATATACTCCATTCTCAGATTCTTGTCACTGAAATGAGACTTCTCGTACTTGCTGGTGCGACTTAGACGGATTCTGCATTTAAATTGCTCTTATTTTCGACAGAGAACGTTTCCCTCACTTTGTCTTGATATCCATGTGCTTGATACACTCTTTCTGCGTGAGATACAACAACTTGTCCCAATTCTTGTCAATTTCCGGGTTGTAGCAGCATTTTTCGTTTTCCAAGGCGATATTTTTTACGATTTGTTCGAATTGTGACATCTAAAACACAAAAAATTAGGGAAAAAATGGGAAAATGAGCGAAAATTCAATTAAAAAATGAAGATAAGCAAGTACCGTAATCTTAAAGGCGCAGCCAACATATTGTCGGCGGGTCTCACCACGAAAATGTGTTTTCGCAGATTTAAAGGTGATTTTTGCGGGATTTAGGCCAAAAAATGCGGAAATAACAAAAATTAAGTATTTAGAATCACCCAAATAAAGGGAATTTGAAAATTTTGAAAAAAAAAGAATGCAACATGTGAATTTATTGGAAAATTCTCAACAAAGTTACAACAGAGTAACAAAAATTTGAAAATCAAAAGAATAAAACGGATTCAATCCGAGTCGGAATCATAGTAATAGTAGGCATCATCATCGGAACTATCAATTCGCGACAAAGATCTCAGGACACAATCGCTTCGGTACAACGAGGTGAACCACGGATCCGACTTTCTCGATCTTCCCTTCGACCATTCGATCGGGATCACTTTGCAGAAGTAGCGGGGGCCGCCGTAGTCGCTGAAGGCAAGCTTCTTGAACACGATCTTGGTGGAGACGACGTCGGTGCGGATTCTGACACAGTCGCCGGTTTTGTCGCTGGAAAATGAATTTTAACTCCAATTTATTTTGAAAATTTTTAAGTTCCAATTTTTTGAAATTTTGAAATTTATTCTTCAAAAATAAAATAGAAAATTTTCAAAAAAAATTTTTTTTTTAATATTTTTAAATTTTGCAGAATTTTTTGAGAATTTTCAAAAAATGATGACAATTTTCTGATTTTTTAAATTTAATTTCCCGAATTTTTGAATATTTTTTCTAATTTTTGCAACTTTTTGCAATTTTTAAAAATAGGACAAACAATTCAAAATTGTTAAATTAATTTGTTTTCGAAATTCAAAGTTTTTAAATTTTCAATCTGATTTTTTCCACCTTCACCCATTTTCGCTGCGAGACCCAAAAGAACCTACATGATTCTGTCAGCAAACTTCTTGGCGAACGACTCGACGACATTCTGCTCATTCGTGTGGAATTGCACCAATTTTCCGATTTCCGCATCGTTATCGATCCATTTTTGAACGAATTCCCAGATCAGAGCGATTTGATCGACGTTGAAGAAGCGGAGTTCTTTCGCGTTGATGACCTGGAAAAAAAGGAATTTTGAAAAAAAAAATTGAAAAAATTGGATTTTTAAAAAAATTTTATGTAGTTCTTTTTCAAAAAAATAAATTAGAAAATGCAAAATGAAAAAAAAATTTTCAAAAATTTTCAGAATTTGTTTTTCAAATTTTACAAAAAAATTCTGAATTTTTTTTAATTTTCAAAATTTACTAGAATTTTTTTTTAATTTCAAAAAATTAACTTTTTTTTCAAAATATTCATTTTTGGAAAATAAAAAAAATTTTTTGAAAAAATTTTTTCAACATTTTCCAGAATTTTTTTTTAATTTTCAAAAAAAACCTTTTTTTTAATTTTTATTTTTAGAAAAAAAAATTTTTTAGGACAATTCTGAATTATTTAATTTTTGAAAAATCTATTTATGTATTTGAAAAAATTTTTTTTAAATTTTCCAGTAATTTTTTTTGAAATTATAAAAAAAAAAATTTTCGAATTTGTTATTTTTGGAAAATAAAAAACAATTTTTTTAAGAAAAATTCAGAATTTTCTTTCAAATTTTTCCAAATTTTTTTTTTCAAATTTCACAAAAAAAGATTTTTTTTCGAAATCGTTACTTTTGGAAAACAAAATTTTTTTTTAGAAAAATTCATTTTTTTTTTAATTTAAAAAAAAAATAATTTTTTTTTGAAAAAAAAATGTTTTCTAAATTTTTCGAAAACGTGTTTCAATTTTTTTAAATCCCAAAACTAACCACCGGAAGCTTCAAAATGTCACGAAGCGGAATCGCCTTATCACAAAAATTGATCCTTTCCACAGCTTGACAATTCTTCAAAAAGAACATGTACAGGATCAGATCCGTGTCTTCAGTAGTGAAAATGTCGAAGCGAAACGGCGCGAGTTCTGCTATTTTGAGCATGATATCACGGTTCACACGGAACAACTTGTCCAGATTCATCAGCTCGAAACTGTGGATTTCGCATTTTTTGAGGATTTGGAAGAGATTGTTGGCGACTTGTCGCTGGGTGACGGAGACTTCGAATTCGGCTTTTTTGAGGCCAATCCTGCGGTCGAGGACGCCTGGAATGGTTTTTTATTGGAAAATTGAAATTCTATTTTGACTTTGAAAAAACAATTTTGAAAAAAAAAAATTTGAAATGAAAATTTTTTTTTATTTCGGAGTAAACAGTTTTGGCTGAAAATTGATAAAACACATGAAAAACTTATTGTTTATTTTTTCAATTTCATTGGAACCAAAAAAAAAGAAATTTTGAAAATATTCGAAAAAAAAAAAATTTTTTTTCAATTGTTCTTCATTTTCCAAATTTTTTTTTTAAATTTTCGTAAACATACTTTGCCAAAAATTCAAACAACAAACAATTTGGAAACATTATTTTCATTTTTTTATTTATTTTTTAGAAAAAAGTCAGTTTTAAAAATTTCAAAAAAAAAATTTTTTTAACCAGTTTCTGAAATTTTTTTTTTGAATTTCAAAATTATTTTGATTAAAATAAAGAATTTTTAAAATTTGAATAAACTGAAAAATAATTATTTTTAAATTTTTTAAATTTAATCATTCTTCCATTTTTGGAAAAAATTATTTTTTTATTTTTGGAAAACAATATTTTTTTTTAATTTTAATTTTTCCGTTTAATTTTTTTTATCTCAGTTTTTCAAAAATTGACCTACTTTGCTTCGCCCTATTCGGGTTATTCGGATCGGCGCTCAACACGAATCCCAGTCCGCAGTGGTAGATTCGGAAACTGCCGAGTTTGTACTTTGACGACAAGTCGACCAGCGAGTTTTCGGTTTTAGAAGTGACGCTGAGACTGGTTCTGGAACAATTTCTAGCTCATTTTGAGAAAAAAACAAATTTTTCAAAAAATTTTTTAAATTTTTTTTTACAACAGCTAGTTGATTTTGATGACTTTTCTGAATTTTAGGGTTAAAAAATTAGATTGAAATGTTTTTCTCAAATTGTTTCTAATTCCCCACCTTGTCTGGAAATCCATCCACTTCACACATTCTCTACGCATTTCCATTGGCAAATTGCACCAATTCGTGTCTTTTTTCGGATTGTAGTTGACTTTTTTGGATTCCGAATCGATATTTTGAGTCATTAACTGAACGACTTTCCACGGTGGCATAATGGCGTCTCGCAGGGCTTTTTCTCTCATGGCATGCATCTCGGCTCGGAATGCTCTCTCGTCATCACTATCATAATCAGCCATCTGGAAAATGATAAATTTGATGATTTTTGACATCGGAAACGCGAAAAAGACCCAAAATTAGGAGGGAAATACGGGAGAAAGTGCTTGCTCATCATTGAATATAAAGATGAGCAAGCACCGTAATCTTATAGTCGCAGCCTACATTTTGTCGGCGGGTCTCGCCACGAAAACGAGTTTTTTACAGATTTTAAGATGATTTTTGGGAGATCACGGCCTGTAAAAGTGTACGCGCTTCCACTGAGATTTTCGCCACAGTTTTTTGGCGAAAGCCGCTGCAAGCGCGCCCTGTTGCGAACGCGGGACGGGCGCCAAGCCCGATTTTTGAATTTTCATTCATTTTTTTCTTCAAACTTCTTTGTTTTTTCTCGTTTTTCTCTATTTTTCGTGTTTTTTTTACAAAAATTCATTTCTACTTCAATTTTTGTTTAATTTATCACTAAATAATCGAATTTCAGGCAATTCTGAAGAGGCGACGACTCGAAAAAAATCAAAATCGGCGAATAACCATCAACGACAGGATTTATATACTTTCTCATTGTATTTATAACTTTTATGATAGTTTCAATAAAGTTATGTGTAAAAAAACATTTTGGCTTCAATTTGGATCGAAATCTCAATTTTCAAGAGATTTCGAAATTTTATCGTGGCGACAGTTTGCGTACACTTTTACAGGCCGTGGGGATTTAGGGCAAAAAGTGCAAAATTAAGCAATAAATAAGGTATTTAGAATCACCCAAGTGAAGGGAAATTGGAAATAGGATGAAACAATGTGAAGAGGGAATTTCAGAAACGAATTCATTCGCAAAGAAAATACCGAACACGAAAAACTGCTCAATTTCCGGTGAATCCACCATAATTTTCTCAAAAAATAGTTTGAAGCCATTCGTCTCCTTTTTTGTATTCCGATTCTGGCATATCGATCGGGATGACTTTGCACTCACAGTACTCCTCGGCTTCATGATCATCATCATCTTCTTCTTCTTTTTCTTCTTTATTGTGTTCGATCAATCTGAGCAGAATCTGTGTCGTCTCGTTGTTCATTCGGATTCGGACGATTTTGTCGGTTTTTTCGCTAAAATCTTCTAATAAAACAAGCCTTTTCTATAGCACTTACATGATTCTATCGGCGAACTTTTCCGCAAACTTATCAATGATTTCTCCAGTCGACATTTGAAATTGCACCAATTTCCCGGTTTCCACATCACTATCGATCCATTTTTGAACGAGTCCATTGAGAAATTCCAGAAAATCCTCTACATACAGATACGGGAATCGGAATTCCTTGACTTTTAATGTAGATGGAAGTTCCAGAATGTCTTGGTACGGAAAGATGAATGCGTCTCCTTCAAAATCGATTTTCACCAGATTTTCACAACGTTTCATGAAGAAATCGATATACGGATTGAATTGAATCCAGAGGGACTCGAATTGAAACGGGCCCAACTTGGCAATCTTTTCGAGAACTGACTCAACACGGGTGTCCAAGTCATAATCGCCATAAAAACAGAATCCCTTGACTTCCGCATGATTGAGAACCGCCGAAATGCATCCGTAATCCGGAGCCAGCCTCGGGATCGCTTGGATTTCGTATCCTTTTATCGTTTCAGCTGTCATACCCCAGGTGCCAGTGTGATAATCGTATAGGATATGCAATCTTTCGAATCGATACTTTTTCCTGTCGATAAGCGCTTGGTCGCTTTTCGAAACTCTGCGGAACCGGCATCTGTAAAGATATTGTTTCTCTTTGAAAAATCGATAAATAGGTCACCTAGTCTTGAAATCCAAGTGTTTCACACACTCGTTTCGCATTTCCATTGGCATATTGCACCAATTCAAGTCGATTTCCGGATTGTAATCAGATTTTTCGGTTTCCAAGGTGATTCTTCCCGCGATATACTCTAATTTCAGATTTTCTTCAGCGAAACGATCCTTCTCGTCCTTGCTGGTTTGACTTAGACGAATTCTGCATTTAAATGTTTTTAATTTCCGGCAGAGAAAGTTTTCCTCACTTTGTCTTGATGTCCATGTGCTTGATACACTCTTTTTGCATGAAATACAACAACTCACACCAATTCATACCGATTTCTGGGTTGTAGTTGCATTTTTCATTCTCCAAAGCGATATTTTTGACGATTTGATCGAATTGTGACATCTGAAACACAAAACAGTATCAAAAATGTGACAAATTTGCGGGAAAACCACAAAATTTAGGAGAAAAATGAGGAAATTTGATGACAAATAAAGATGAGCGAGTACCGTAATCTTAAAGGCGCAGACCGCAAATTGTCGACGGGTCTCGCCACGAAAACGAGTTTTTACAGGTTGAAAGGTGATTTTTGGGGGATTTAGGGCAAAAAGTGCAAAATTAAGCAATAAGTAAGGTATTTAGAATCACCCAAATAAAGGGAATTCGAAAATTTCATAAAATAATGTGAAAAAATTTTTATAAACGATTCTAAATTTTAACAAAAAAAATCTAAACAATGAAAATTACTGTTAAATCGCCTGAATCCATTCGTCTCCTATTCCGTATTCCGATTTTGGCATATCGATTGGGATGACTTTGCAAGAACAGCTTTCCTCTTTTTCATCATCATCATCTTCATTTTCTTCTTCTTTCTCTTCGTATCCAACCAATCTGAGCATAATCTGGGTCTTGTCGTTGTTCATTCGAATTCGGACGATTTCGTTGGTTTTTTCGCTGAAATCTTTTGAAAATACAGGTCCTTTCTATAGCACTTACATGATTCTATCGGCAAACTTTTCCGCAAACTTATTGATGATTCCTCCAGTCGCCATGTGAAAACGCACTTTTTTCCTCGGTTCCACATCGTTATCGATCCATTTTTGAACAAGTCCCATGAGAAATTCCAGAAATTCCTCTACAATCACATACGCGAATCGGAATTCGTTGACATTCATTGTAGATGGAAGTTCGAGAATCTCCTTGTACGGAAACGGAAATGTGTCTCCTTGAAAGTCAACTTTCACCAGATTCTCGCAAAGTTTCATGAAGAACACGATAAATGGATTCTCATGAATCCAGAGTGACTCACATCGAAATGGACCCAACTTGGCAATCTTCTCGAGCACTGGCCGCATACGGGTCTCGAAGTGATCTTCACCATACAAGCTGAATTCCTTGACTTCTGCATTCTTGAGAATGACCGAGATACATCCGTAATGCGGGTATTTCTTCGGGAACATTCTGATTCCCAGTCCTTTTTTGGTTTCAGCAATCACAGTCCAGGTGTCATTGTATTCATAGTATCGGATATACAAGTGTTCGAATTGATACTTTTTCCTGTCGATAAGCGCTTGGTCAGTTATCGAAACTCCCCGGAAGCGGCATCTGTAGAGATATGGTCTCTTTTTGAAAAATTGAAAAATAGGTCACCTTGTCTTGAAATCCATTCGTTTCACACACTCATATCGCATTTCCATTGGCAAATTGCACCAATTTAAGTCGATTTCCGGGTTGTAATCGGATTTTTCGGTTTCCAAAGCGACTCTTCCCGCGATATACTCCCATTTCAGATTCTCTTCACTGGAATGAGACTTTTCGTACTTGCTGGTTTCGCTTAGACGGATTCTGAAATTTATTCAAATTTTTACTTCTACAATAAACGTCCTCCTCACTTTGTTTTAACATCCATGTGCTTGATACACTCTCTTTGCATGAAATACAACAAGTCGCTCCAATTCATGTCGACTTCCGGATCGTAGTTGCATTTTTTATTCTCCAAAGCGATATTCTTTACGATTTCGTCAAATTGTGACATCTGAAACACAAAAAATTAGCGAAAGTAAGGGGAATTAGCGGGAAAACCACGAAATTTCGGAGAAAAATGAGGAAATTTGTTTGAAAAAAAAAGATGAGCTAGTACCGTAATCTTAAAGGCGCAGACCGCAAACTGTCGGCGGGTCTCGCCACGAAAATGAGTTTTCACAGATTTAATTAGAATTTTAGCGGGATTCAGAGGGGAAAGTGCAAAGCTAAGCAAAAAATTAGGTAGTTAGAATCACCCAAGTGAAGGGATTTGTAAAATTGAGAAAAAAGGAAAGCAAGAAGTGAATTTATTGGCAAACTCTCAACAAAGTAACAACAGAGTAACAACAATTTGAAAAACAACAAAAGATTTTTAAAGCAAAAGATGGCCCCAAATTTCTTGATCTTCCGCATCCTCCAGTTTTCTCTTTTTTTCGAAAGCAGCTTGAATCCATTCGTCTCCGATTCCATATTCCGCTTTTGGCAAATCGATTGGGATCACCTTACACGAAACGAATTCGTAAGTGGTTTCTGTAGGGCCACGCGAGGTATTAATCCAATTGACTCGTAAGCCTAAGCGTCTCAGCAGAATCTGAGTCATCGGGTTGTCCATTCGAATTTTGACTTCGTCGGCGGTTTTGTCGCTGGAAAAATTGGGGTTTTTTTGCAAAAGGCTATGAGAATACTGTGTGGCTTACATGATTCTATTTGCGACAGCGAACGTTTTAGCAAACATGTTGACGAATGGGTCCGGTCGATAATTCCATGGCAAATTCGACGACTCCAGAATACATTGCACCGATTTTCCGGCTTCCGCGTCGTAATCGATCCATTTTTGAACGAGTCCGTCCAGAAATTGAATTAACTGTGCCGGGTACAGATGACTCAGGCGAAACTCGTTGATTTTTGTAATCGATGGAAGATCGAGGCTACCCCAGCTCGGGAATGAGACTTCTTTCCCCGCATGGTCGACTTTCTTCAGATTTGGACAGTTTTTCATAAAGAAAGCAATGGATTGAAAGCAGCAAACCGAAACTCGTTCGAATCGAAACGGAGCAAACTTGGCCAGATGGTCCAGAAGCTGCTCCACAGATAAATGGTCAACACATACGGAGTAAAGACGGAGATTCTTGACTTCTGCATTTTTGAGAACTGCAGAAATGAATCCGTAATCCAGATTTAAGAAAGTTCGAACAGTGATATCGTATTCGCGATTTTCAAGTTTCGTTGCCGCCGTCACTTTCCATGTGACGGTATTAAGAATGAAAACGATGTGCAAGCGATGGAATTGAAACTTTTTCGCTTCGACCAGCGATTTTTCGGTTTTGGAAGTGGCACTGAGACGAGTTCTGGAAGATTTTTCAGTTTTTCAGACAATTTCTGTAATTTACTAGCCTAGTTTTGAAATCCATTCGTTCCACACACTCATTTCGCATTTCCATTGGCAAATTGCACCAATTCATGTCAATTTTCGGGTTGTAGTTGCATTTTTTATTTTCCAAAGCGATATTTTTTACGATTTGTTTGAATCGTGACATCTGAAACACTGAAAATTAGCGAAAACGTGACGAAGTTGCAGAAAAACAAGGAAAATCAGCGACGAAAATGAGCAGAAATTCAAGGAAAAATAAAGATGAGCAAGTACAGTAATCTTAAAGGCGCAGACCACTAATTGTCGGCGGGTCTCGCCACGAAAACGCGGTTTCGGAGTTTTAAAGGGAGTTTTTGCGAGATTTAGGGCAAACAGTGCAAAATTAAGCAGAAAATTAGGTATTTAGAATCACCCAATTGAAGGGAATTTGGAAATTTGAAAAAAAAGAGAAAAGGAGTGCAACAAGTGAATTTATTGGCGAATTCTCAACAAAGTAACAACAGAGTAACAAAAATTTGAAAAACAAAAAAAAATAAAAATTTATCTGATCATTGCCACCAGATTCTTCTATCCTCGCCTTCAAATCCATTTTCCAGTTTTCCGCCAGATTTCCGATGAGCCTCCATAGTCGCCTGAATCCATCCGTCTCCATTCGCATATTCCGATTCCGGCATATCGATTGGGACAACTTTGCACGACATGAACTCGTTTGTGCAAGCATTTGTGAAGAAAAAGACATCTCGTCGAGAACCGACTCTTCTCAGCAAAATCTGCGTCGTCGGGTTGTCCATTCGAATTCGAACGATTTGGTCGGTTTTTTCGCTGCAAAAAGGGAAAAAAAACGTCAGAATACCCAAATTTGCCTGATTTTGTAATGAAAATCGGTGAAAACTACTGGAATTTGGTTGGAAATGATAAAATCCACCCATTTTTATGAGAAAACGTGTCAAAACATGGCTTAGAAGCCGTTCTTTAGCCAGAAACCATTTTCGTGGCGAGACCCACCATGAAACTCACATAATTCTATCGGAAAACTTTTCAGCGAACGTGTTGATGAATCCTCCGGTTCTGAATTGAACATTCTCTGAATGCTCAACAACTGAAGCGACCGGATCGACGATTTCCTCTCTGTCCACATCAAATTGCACCGATTTTCCGGTTTCCGCATCATTATCGATCCATTTTTGAACGAGTTCTTGCAAAAATTCGGTAATATCCGTTTGGTGCACATGAATTAATTTGAATTCCTTGACTTTGATGATCGACGGAAGTTTGAGAAGTTTCTTATGCGGAAACACGAAATGTTCTCCACCAAAGTCGACTTTCTCGAGATTCGGACAGTTTTTGATGAAGAAATCAATGAATCGATTGCAGAAAACCGAGACTCGTTTGAATCGAAACGGAGCACACTTTGCGAATTGCATCAGCACAGGCATCACAATGTTTCCAGAATCGTCTTCGACAAAGAAACGGAAATTGTCGACGTCGGCATGCTGGAGAATCGCCACGATACATCCGTAACTCGGAGCGTATTTGGTTCTCACATCGATTTTGAATGCGTTTCCGAACTTTGATTCGGCACGAACCTTCCATTCGAGGACTTCACTGTTCAATTCGATGAGCAAACGTTCGAAACTAATCTTTTTCGTTTCGACAAGCGATTTTTCGGTTTTGGAAGTGGCACTGAGACAAGTTCTGAAAGATTTCCCGAGTTATAGACAACATTTGTAGAGTGTGGTCACCTTGTTCTGAAATCCATTCGTTTCACAACTTCCTCCTTCAACTTTTTTGGCAAATAAGCCCAATTCGTGTCTTTTCTCGGATTGTAGTCGCATTTTCTAGATTCCGCGGCGATATTGTCGGTGATATGCACAAAGCTTAGCGCATAAGCGCCGACGAACCATTCCTCGTGTTTGCAGGTTTGGAGGAGACCAATTCTGTCCATTTATGGTTTTTAAAGGGAACGTTCTTGTTTTCTTACTGTGTTTTGAAGTCCATTCGTCTCACACATTTATCTTGCACTTCCCATCCGACATCGTTCCAATTCGTGTCTTTTTTAGGGTTGTAGTTGCATTTTTCATTCTCCAAGGCAATATTTTTGACAATTTGATCGAATTGTGACATCTGAAACACGAAAAATTTAGCAAAAAGAGGGGAGAACCAGCAAAAATGACTCGGAAATTCTTTGAAAAGTTTTTTCTAACTTTTGAAAAGTTTTTTCAAACTTTTGCAAACTCCCCGCTAAGCTCTGAAAAAAGTTTTCAAAGGTTTGAAAAAAGTTTGCAAAAGGTTGGAAAAAAGTTTTCAAGCATGATTTTGGAAAATTTTGAAATTCGTTCGTATTAATTTTTTATAGACACAAACGCAAAAACTAATCAAAAAACAAGTTTTATTAGGTAAATGAAACATATTTACAATTGAAAACAGTAATTATTCGAGAATTCTTTCAAACGAGCATAAAATCGTGAAAAATCGCCTGTTTGCACTCAGTTCTCCGCTTTTTTCGGGTCGAAACTTGTGTTTTCTTCAATTATTTTGCAAACTGGCATTTTTACTCGAAATTATGCTCATCTGATCGGAGCCGATCGCACTTTATAATATTTATATCAACTGGTTCTGGCGATTTGATAGTTTTCCTTGCTGCAGATGACTGTCGAAGTGATGATTTGTTGATTCTGAACAGAAAATGTAAATTTTTGTTCAAATTGTTGTCAGAAATGACCTCAAAATAGCGAAAAACAAGTAGGAAAACAGTAAAAAATGAATAAAAAACGCATCAAAGAAAAAAAACGCCACAGCAAGAAGTGCGTCAGCAGTGAGTTTGCTTGCGCGATGCTAAAGTTTGAAAAAAGTTTTCAAAAATTGGAAAAAAGTTTTCAAACGCATGAAAGTTTGCAAAAAGTTTGCAAAAGTTGGAAAAAACTTTTCACAGAATTTCCGAGGAGCGAAAGTTCAATGAAAATAAAGATGAGCAAGTACAGTAATCTTAAAGGCGCAGTCCACATTTTGTCAGCGGGTCTCGCCACGAAAACTGATTTTCACAGTTTTAGAGTAAATTACTGCGGGATTTAGGGGGAAACGTGCAAAATTAAGCAAGAAATAAGGTATTCAGAAAGAAGGGAATAGGAAAATTGAAAAAAAAAGAATGCAACAAGTGAATTTATTGGCAAACTCTCAACAAAGTAACAACAATTTGAAAAACAACAGAAAAGAAAACAGAGAAGATTATTAAGACCAGAGATGGCCCCAAATGTCTTGATCTTCCGCATCAAATTCCATCGCTTTCTCCAGTTTTCCATTCCTTTTCAGTCCTTTCTCGTAAATCGACTGAATCCATCCGTCTCCTTTTCCATATTCCGATTTCGGCATATCGATTGGGATGACTTTGCAGGAGAAGCATTCGTGAGTGATTTCTGAAGGGCCCATCGAGGTATCAATCTGTACTTTTCGTGGGCCAATGTGTCTGAGCAGAATCTGCGTCGTCGGGTTGTCCATTCGAATTCTGACTTCCTCGGCGGTGTTGTCGCTGGAAAAGATTAGAATTTATCAGTTATCAATGAGAAAACTCTATGGCTTACATGATTCTATCGGCAAACTTTTCAGCAAACGTATCGACCAATTTTTCCCGTGGAATTGGCCATGGCAATTGCATGATACATTGCACCGATTTTCCGACTTCTACATCGTTATCGATCCATTTTTGAACGAGTCCGTACAGAAATATATTAATTTCTACCGGGTATACATGACTCAGGCGAAACTCGTTGATGTTCGTTACCCATGGAATATTGAGCATCTCCTCGAACGGGAATGGCACACCATATCTATTATGGAAATCGACTTTTTTCAGATTTGGACAGTTTTCAACGAAGAAAGCAATGGCCGCAATGCCGAAAACTGAAATTCGTTCGAATCGAAATGGAGCAAACTTTGACCATTGGTCCAGAAGCGGTCGCAGGTAACAATCGTATAAGATTGCGGCATAGAGACGGAGATTCTTGACTTCTCCGTTTTTGAGAATCGCCGAAATGAATCGGTAATCCGGATTTAGCATAGTTTCAACGACAGTTTGATATTCGCAGTTTCTGATTTTTGTTACAGCCGTCACTTTCCATTCGTATTGATTATCATCTACATCAATGTGCAAGCGTTGGAATTGGATCTTTTTCGCTTCGACCAGCGATTTTTCAGGCTTGGAAGTGGCACTGAGACGAGTTCTGCAAGATTTTTCGAGTTTTAACCAAATCTGAAGTTTCGCCTACCTTGTCTTGAAATCCATCAGTTTCACACACTCATATCGCATTTCCATTGGCAAATTGCACCAATTTAAGTCAATTTCCGGGTTGTAGTTGCATTTTTCGGTTTCCAAGGCAATATTTCTGACGATTTCATCGAATTGTGACATCTGGAACCCAAAGAGTTAGCAAATATAAGACGAATTTGCGGAAAACCACGAAATATAGGAGAAAAATGAGGAAACTTTGATGAAAAATAAAGATGAGCAAGTACCGTAATCTTAAAGGCGCAGCCTGCATTTTGTCGGCGGGTCTCGCCACGAAAACAGATTTTTACAATTTTTACGGAAATTAGGCTAATTTCAGGGGGAAAAGCTGAGAAATGAATCAATTAACCAGGTACTTAGAATTTCCCAATCTAAGGGAATAGAGAAACATTGGTGAATTACAAAAAAGGAATGCAAAAAGTGAATTTATTGGGAGCATTTCAAAAGGGTAAGAACAACAACAATTTGAAAAACAATAGAAAAAAGTGAGAAGATATTCAAGGTCAGAGATGAATCCAAACTTTTCGATCTTCCGCATTCTCCAGTTCTCTGTTTTCAATAACAGCTTGAATCCATTTGTCACCGATTCCATATTCCGATCTTGGCAAATCGATTGGGATCACTTTGCAGGAGAAGCCTTCATGAGTGGTTTCTATACGGCCAATCGAGGTATTAATCCATACGGTTCGTGTTCCGAGGCTTCTCATCAGAATCTGAGTCGTCGGGTTGTCCATTCGAATTCTGACTTCTTTGTCGGTTTTGTCGCTGAAAAAAGATTAGAATTTATCAGTTATTAATGAGAAAACTCGGCGGTTTACATTATTCTATCAGCGAATTTTGCAGCAAACGGATCGACCATTTTTTGAGGTTCCAGTGGAATTTCCCATATCAACGATACATTGCACTGATTTTCCGGCTTCCGCGTCGTTATCGATCCATTTTTGAACGAGTCCGTGCAGAAATTCAGTAATTTCTTCCGGGTTCAGATGACTTAGACGAAACTCGTTGATTTTCATTACTGATGGAAGATCGAGCATCTCCTCGTGCGGAAACCCCACACTTCTTCCACAAAAGTCGACTTTTTCGAGATTCGGACAGTTTCTTATGAATAAATTAATGAATCGATTGCAGAAAACCGATACTCGTTTGAATGGAAACGGCGCGAAGGCTGCCAGATGACCGAGAAGCCGGTGCACAGAATAATATTGGATCCATTCAGCGTAAAGAAGGAAATTCTTGATTTCTCCGTATTTGAGAATCGCCGAAATGAATCCGTAATCCGGAGTTTGGTAAGTTTCAACATAGATTATGTATTCGCGATTTCCGATTTTCGTTGCAGCCGTTACTCTCCATATACAAGTTTTCTCATCTAAATCGATGTGCAAACGTTCGACTTGGATTTTTTTCGTTTCAACCAGCGATTTTTCCGACTTGGAAGTGGCACTGAGACGAGTTCTGCAAGATTTTTTAGTTGTTTCAAACAATTTCTGATATTTACTAGCCTTGTCGGGAAATCCATTCTTTTCACACATTCGTATCGCATTTCTGTTGGCAAATTGCACCAATTGGTGTCAGTTTCCGGGTTGTAGTTGGATTTTTCGGTTTTCAAAGCGATTTTTTCCGCGCTGTACTCCATTTTAAAATTCTCTGTAGCGAGGCGGTACTTTTCGTACTTGCTGGTTTCACTCAGACGGATTCTGAAATTTATTTGATTTTTTCTTCTGCAGAGAATTTTTCCCTTACTTTGTCTTGACATCCATGTGCTTCAAACAACGGTATTGATCTTTCCAACTCAACTTGCACCAATTTATACAAATTTCCGGATCGTAGTTGCATTTTTCATTCTCTAAGGCAATATTCTGTACGATTTGTTCAAATTGTGACATCTGAAACACAAAATTAAAGCAAAGACCAGCGAAAATAAGCAGAAATTCAATGAAAAATAAAGGTGAGCAAGTACCGTAATCTTAAAGGCGCAGCCTACATTTTGTCGGCGGGTCACGCCACGAAAACGCGATTTCACAGTTTCGGAAGGAATTTTTGCGGGATTCAGAGGGAAAAGTGCAACATAAAGCAGGAAATTAGGTATTTAGAATCACCCAAGTGAAGGGAATTTGAAAAGTTTCGAAAAATGAGAGAAAATGAATGCAACAAGTGAATTTATCGGTAGATTCTCAACAAAGTAACAACAAAAATGAAAAAAAAACAAGAGAAACAAAAAGGATACGATTTTACCAAAAACTCCAAATTTCTTCATCTTCATCTTCGTATTTTGTTCCTTCTACGTCCTGAAGTTTCTCGTAAAACGTCTGAATCCATCCGTCTCCAGTCGCATATTCCGATTTTGGCATATCGATTGGAACAACTTTGCACGAACAGAACTCAAGTTCTACATACTCTCTCACTGAGCCAATGTATCTGAACAGAATCTGCGTTGTGTCGTTGTTCATTCGAATTCGAACTTCTTTGTCGGTTTTCTCGCTGAAATGCACATTTTTATTACTGCCAGAATCATCTGGTGGGTCTCGCAACGAAAATGGTTTCTTCCAGTGACAATTTGAGTGAAAAAAGTGTCAAAACACTGTCCAGAACCCATATTTAAGCCGGAAACTTACATTATTCGATCAGCAAACTTGGAAGCAAACAATTTGACAGTTTCTTTGTAGTAAATATAAAATTGAATAGATTTCCCGACTTCCGCATCATTATCGATCCATTTTTGAACAAGTCCTTTCAAAAATCTGATGAAAGTTTTCTCCTCGGTGTGCGCACAACGGAATTCCTTGACTTTCATGAAATTCGGGTTTTCGAGGACTTTTTTGAGTGAATAGTAAGACAAGTTTCCATGGAAATCGACTTTTTCCAGGTTTACACAGTGTTTCATGATTTGGGCAATGCATGGATTGTCGAAAACGGCGAGTCTTTTGAATTGAAATGGAGCAAACTTGAAGAGCTCCTTGAGCATCCGCCTCACACAACCTCCACACTTCCAGAAGCCTTTAATGAAAAACAAATCGAATCGGCTGAGCTTGAAAATGGCTGGAATGCAGGTGTTTTCGGCGGGTTTCGAGGTGAGATTGTAGACGGAATCCGTCTCGATCGACCAATTACAGTCCTCTTCTTCTTTGTGAAGGAGTCGTAAGAACTTTGAATTATACTTTCTCGATTCAACAAGCGACTTTTCGATCTTCGAAACTTGTCGGAAGCGGCATCTGGAAAATTGGACATTTTTGACCTGCATTCTTGAAAATACTTACCTTTCCGCGAAATCCAAACGTTTCAAAACCTCATTTCGCATTTCCATTGGCAAATTGCACCAATTTGTGTCTTTTTCCGGGTTGTAGTTGCATTTTTCGGATTCCAAGGTGATAGTTTTAACGATGGATCCAAAATGGCGGAATGCTAAATCGAACGTCCATTGTTCGTCGCTGCAGGTTTGACTGAGACGAATTCTGCAATTCAATGGCTATTTTGGGTTAGTTTTTTGTTTTCTCACCTTGTTTTAAAGTCCATGTGCTTCAGACACTCGAATTGCTCCTGCCACCCCAATTTTTCCCAATTTGTGCCTTTTTCCGGGTTGTAGTTGCATTTTTCATTCTCCAAGGCGATATTTTTGACGATTTCGTCGAATTGTGACATCTCAAACACAACAACTTAGCAAAAAAACACAGAAAAGTAATGAAAATATACGAAAAAATTAGAAAATTTGGTAAAATAAGAGAGAAAAGGAATTCAACAAATGTATTATTCTTTTCATTTGAAATGCGTAATGGGGCGATTTTTTTGTCAGCGGGTCTCGCAGCGAAAAGCGAAAAAATCGTGCTGCGCCTTTAAAAAAACTACGGTGGCCACCCTCGAAGTTTACTCGAAAAGCATGAAATACCGTGAAATACGGGTGGAGCATTCCTTTAAAGGCGCAGCACGATTTTTTCGCTTTTCGCTGCGAGACCCGCTGACAAAAAAATCGAAATGAAAAGAATAATATTTATTGGATAATTTTCAACAGGGTAACAACAGAAAACACTAACAAAGAAAAAATGTGTTTTTTGAAAATTGAAAATTTGAAAAAATTGCGAAATTTCTAGAAATTGAATGAGAAAATTAGATATTTAGAATTACCCAAGTGAAGGGAACAAGGAAATTGAGAAAAGAAGGAAAAATAATTACAACAAGTCAATTTATGAATGAATTTTCAACATTGTAAAAACAAAATGTAACAAAAACAGAAAAGAATAGAAAAAATTTAGAAACAGTTAAAAATTTCTCTATCGTCGGCTTTAACTTCTGGAGAATTTTTCAGACTTCTATTTCTATTCAGCGTTTGTTCCATAATTGCCTGAATCCATTCGTCTCCTTTTTTATATTCTGATTTTGGCAAATCGATTGGGATCACTTTGCACGAATAGAAACAATTTCTCCAAGTCTCTTTTTCTGACTCGAGGCTTCTCATCAGAATTTGTGTCTTCTTGTTGTTCATTCGAATTCTGACTTCCTTGTCGGTTTTCTCGCTGAAAAATGTGTTTGGTTAGGAAAATAATAGAAATTTTTTGAAGACTTACATGATCCTGTCTGAAAACCTTTCAGCGACCATATTGACAACTTTTTCGGTTCCACTGTTAGATTGCACTGATTTCCCGATTTCCGCGTCGTTATCGATCCATTTTTGAACAAGTTCGGGCAAAAAAGCCAGCAAATCCGATTGTTTCACACACAAGAATTTGAGTTCTTTGATTTTTAGGATCGACGGAAGATTGAGCATCTCATGGTACGGAAGCTCGCGATAGTTCATGAAAGCATCGACTTTCTCCAGATTCACACAATGTTGCATGATTAAATCCATGGATCGATTGCCGAAAACCGAGACTCTTTTGAATGGAAACGGCGCGAATTTTTGGAGTTGTTTCAGAATTAGGCGTACTTCCAATTTGGCTGTGTATGGGGCCGCAAAACGGAAATTCTTGACTTCGGCATACTTGAAAATCGCCGAGAGACATTTCTCATTGACGCGGTCTTTGGTTTCGATATTAATTTCAGATTCCTCATTTCCGGATTTCGCAATAATCTTCCAGCCCTTCCAATGAATTCTACCCCGGACTATCTCTTGCTTGAAAACAATTTTTAAATGTTTGAACTTATACTTTTCCGATTCGACAAGTGATTTTTCGGTTTTCGAAACTCCTCGGAAGCCGCATCTGAACAGGCAAATTTTAAAAGTGCAGGTTATTTCGACACTCCTCTCACCTCGTTTTGAAATCCATTCGTTTCACACACTCATTTCGCATTTCCATTGGCAATTTACACCAATTTATATCGATTATCGGATTGTAGTTGCATTTTTCGGATTCCAAAGCGATTTTTTTTACCACTTTGTCGAGATTTGATTTGAGCGGCTCTGACAAGTCCACTGAGTCGCTCTTTTCGAATTTCGAGGCACCTTTCTCACAGGCACGCCAGAGATGTTGTCGTGACATCTGAAATGTGGAAATTTAGCAAAAAAAACACGGAAAACTAGCGAAAACAGGCGAAATTTCGATAAAAAATGAAAGTGAACAAGTACCGTAATCTTAAATGCGCAGCCTGCATTTTGTCGGCGGGTCTCGCTACGAAAACCAGGTTTTTACAAATTTTTGTGGAATTTGGGGAAATTTCTAGGGAAAATAGATATTCAGAATCACCCAAGTGAAGGGAATTAAAAAATTGAGAAAGAGAAAAAAGGCACAGAAAGGATTACAAAAAGAAGATTTATTAGGGTTTTTTCAACATGGTAACAACAAAATATAACAACAACAAAAACAAGAAAAATGAAAAAATTTAGAAACAGCTATAAATTTCTTTATCTTCGGCATCAAGTTCTGGAGCATTTTTCAGACGTGAATATCTTTGCGATCGTTCCCGAACCGTCTGAATCCATCCATCTTCTTTTTCATATTCTGATTTCGGCATATCGATTGGAATCACCTTGCACGAACAGAACCACATTACGTGATAGCCTTCTTCTGAGCGGATTCTTTTCATCAGAATCTGCGTCTTCTCGTTGTTCATTCGAATTCTGACTTCTTTGTCGGTTTTCTCGCTGAAATATGTGTTTGATCACTATGAATTTTTTGAAGAATTACATGATTCTATCTGCAAACTTTCTAGCAACTATCTTGACAATTCCTTTGATTCCATTGTTGAATTGCACCGATTTTCCGACTTCCGCGTCGTTATCGATCCATTTTTAGACCAGTCCCGGCAAAACATTTTGCAAATCTGATTGTCTCACATGCCATAATTTGAATTCTTTGATTTTCATAAGCGATGGGAGACTGAGCATCTCTTTGTACGGAAGACGTCCGTACACATCGATTTTCTCCGGATTCACACAATTTTTCATGAAGAAATCCATGGATGTACTGCAAAAAACCGCGACTCTTTTGAATGAAAACGGCGCGAATTTTTTGAGTTGTTTCAGAATAGGGCGCACATCACATCCGTAATTGGATAAGGCATAAAAACGGAAATTTTTGATTTCTGAATGCTTGATAATCGCCGAAAGACATTTTTCGTTCAGGCGGTCTTCGGATCGAATATGAACTTCTGGTTTCCCATCTTCCGATTTCGCAATAATGTCCCATCCTATCATCCTTCTAGTGAGTACTCCCCACACGAAAGAAATTTGTAAATGTTCGAATTGATGCTTTTTCGAGTCGACCAGTGATTTTTCGGTTTTCGAAACTTCTCGGAAGCCGCATCTGAACAGAACATTTGAAATATTCGGCTAATTTGAATTTTACGAGACCCGGACAAAACCGGAGAATCCGAGAGCGAAACAGTGAGCAAAAGTGAGAGACGTAGAGCGCGAAATCGCGCTCTATTGCTCATTTCTTTAATTCTCTCGTTTTTGCGTACTATTCCGATTCTCCGGTTTTGTCCGGATCTCAATTTTAGATAACCTTGTCTGGAAATCCATTCGTTTCACACACTCGAGTCGCATTTCCATTGGCAAATTGCCCCAATTCATGTCGATTTTCGGATTGTAATTGGACTTTTCAGATTCCACGGCGACATTTTCGACCACTTCGTCGAAATCGGATAGGAACGTCTCGGAAAAGTCCATTGACTCGCTTTTTGGAGGTTTTGGTGCGCTATTTTTGCAGGCACGATTTAGATGTTGTTGGGACATCTAAAACACATTGATTCAGCGGAAAATAAACGAAAAACTTGCGAAAATAGGCGATATTTTGATGAAAAATTAGAATGAGCAAGTACCGTAATCTTAAAGGCGCAGCCTACATTTTGTCGGCGGGTCTCGCCACGAAAATGATATTTAACACCTTTTTACGTAATTTTTGTTATTTTTAGGGAACAGTGCACAAAATGAAGCAGAAAACAAGGTACTCAAAACTATCCAAGCGAAAGGAATAGGAAAATTTGAGAAAAATAGGAAACAGGGATGCCATAAATGGATTTATAGACAAATTTTCAACAAAGTAACAACAAAAATAGAAAAAATAGCAAGAACGGCGAGTACCAACAAATTCTACAATTAATCGTCCCATATTTCTTGATCTTCCGGGTCGAATTCCATCGCTTTCTCTAGTTTTCCAGCATTTTCCAGTCTTTGCTCGTAAAACACCTGAATCCATTCGTCTCCTTTTCCATATTCCGATTTCGGCAAATCGATTGGAATAACTTTGCACGAACAGAAGTATGCTCCAAAACTGTCCTCTTCTGACTCGAGGCTCCTCATCAGAATCTGTGTCTTCCCGTTGTTCATTCGAATTCTGACTATTTTGTCGGTTTTTTCGCTGAAATATGTGCTTGATTAGGAAAATATTATGAATTTTCAGAAGAATTACATGATTCTGTCTGCAAACTTTTCAGAAAACGTATCGAACAATCTCAGAGAGTTCCGTGGAACATTCCACGACAGCCCCAAGAGACATTGCACCGATTTCCCGACTTCCGCGTCGTTTTCGATCCATTTCTGAACGAGTCGGGGCAAAAATCCCAGAAAATCATATGGACTCACATCAAAGAATTTGAATTCTTTGATTTTCATGAGCGACCGAAGTTTGAGCATCTTTTTGTACGGAAGCTGATGGTCGACATCGATTTTTTCCAAATTCGGACAAGTTTGCATGAAAAAATCCATCGATCGATTGTGGAAAATCGAGACTCTTTTGAATGGAAACGGCGCAAAGTTCTCGAGTTGTTTCAGAATACGGCGCACGTCACATTTGGCTGTTTTTGAGGTCGTCAAACGGAAATTCTCGACTTCGGCATACTTGAAAATCGCCGAAAGAAATTTCTCATTCAAGCAGCCTTTGGTTCGAATATAAAGTTCAGGTTCCTTATGTTCGGATTTCGCAATAATGTCCCATCTGTTAATTCCATCATCGTCTACTTCGTTCTCGAAAGTAATTTGTAAATGTTTGAATTGATACTTTTTCGAGTCGACAAGTGATTTTTCGGTTTTCGAAACTCCTCGGAAGGCGCATCTGAACAGATAAGTTTGAAATTTCCGGTTATTTTGAAACTTCTCTTACCTCGTTTTGAAATCCATTCGTTTCAGGCACTCATGTCGCATTTCCATTGGCAAATAGCACCAATTCATATCGATTTTCGGATTGTAGTTGGATTTTTCATTCTCCAAAACGATATTTTCGACCACTGCGTCGAAATTTGATTCGAACGGCTCGGACCAGTCCGTTGACTCGCATTTTTTCGGTTTCGGAGCGCCTTTTTTGCAGGCACGATTAAGATGTTGTCGTGACATCTGAAATATGAAAATTTAGAAGAAAAAACACGAAAAACTAGCGAAAATAGGCGAAATTTGGATGGAAAATCAAGATGAGCAAGTACCGTAATTTTAAAGGCGCAGCCTACATTTTGTCGGCGGGTCTCGCCACGAAAATAAGATTTCAGCGTTTTTGGGGATTTTTGAGGAATTTTAAGGGGGAAACGCTGAAAAATGAGGCAATTAATCAGATATTTAGAATCACCCAAGTGAAGGGAATTTGAAAAGTTTTGAAAATAGGAAAAAATGAATTTATTGGCAACTTTCTAACAGAGTAACAGCAAAAACCATCACCAAATTCCTATATTCTCCGGATCATGCTGTCTCGGATTTTCGAGTTCTCCTTCTTTCTTCAGACGTTTTTCGAACATTGTCTGAGCCCATCCGTCTCCATTCGAATATTCCGATTCCGGCATATCGATTGGGATCACTTTGCACGAGCCGAACTCCGTCGTCACAATGGTCTGGAACGGAATACTGTCTCGTGAGCCAATGCTTCTCAACAGAATCTGCGTTGTTGCAGTGTCCATCCGAAAGCGAACTTCATTGTCGGTTTTGTCACTGGAAAATTTTGAATTTTTCCTGATCAAAAAATTTGAAAAACTCACATAATTCTGTCCGCAAACTTCTCAGAAAACGTATTGACAATTCCTCCGGTGTCCACCTCGAATTGAACCGATTTTCCGGCTTCCACATCATTATCGATCCATTTTTGAACGAGTCCGCTCAAAAACTCAATGAAATCAGCCGGTTCTGGATTCGCGAGTTGAAACTTCTTGATAAGCAGTATCGATGGAGATTCGAGAATCTCCTGGTATGGGAAAGAGAAACTTTCTAAAATAAAGCCGCCTTTGAAGTCGACAGTTTCCAGTTTCACACAGTTTTTGATAATAGATCCAAGAGACGGGTTCAAGTAGACACTAAGTCTTCGGAATCGAAACGGAGCAAGTTTGACGAGCTCCTCGAGCAATAGATCCACGCAATATCCGCGACTATCTTGGCCCCAAACGGAGAAACGCTTGACGTCGGCATGTTTGAGAATCGCAGAAAGACATCCGTAATGGGGATATTCGAATGTGTCTACATCGACGTAGGTTGCCTTGCTTTTGGACTCTTGTCGAGCGAAAACATTCCACCTGTGATAATTCCTGAAAACCGGGGAAAAATATAAATGAAGAGAGATTAAATTGGGGGCTTTGTGACGTTTCGAAACTGTTGAAAATCTATTATTGCCGTCCCGCAGCGAGTGACCTGGTGGGTCTCGCCACGAAAATGATTTCTGGCTGTAATACGGCTTCTGGATAAGATTTTGGCACTTTTTATGATGGAAATAGGTAAAATTAGGTGAATTCCACCATTTTCAGCCAAATTCCAGCAGTTTCCACCAATTTTCAGTACAAAAACGGGAATTTTTGGGTATTTTGCCGCTTTTTACCAAAAACACCTCATTTTCACTGAAAATCGGTGGAAACAGCTGGAATTTGGTTGTAAATGACTTAATTCATGTCATTTCACCCATTTTCATCATAAACAGTATCAAAACCTTGTCCAGAAGCCGTATTTCAGCCATAAATCATTTTCGTGGCGAGACCCATCAGGTGACTCGCCGCGGGACGGCAATAATAGGTATTTTCGGGTTTTTCAAAGGTTAAAACAAACAAAATTGTTCCAAACCTTGCCATTACGTGCAGTAAATCGTAAACATTGATACCTTTTTTCAAAATACTCATTCTTCGAGCTACAACCGATAATATAGACAATCACAAACTTGTTTCATACGAGATTTCTCACAGAATTGGCAAAGTCGATTAAAAATTGACTACTAACAATTGGAATATGGGAAATTTTTTGGACACATGCATGTCTATTTTGAAGAAAGATTCCAATTTATACGATTTACTGCACCTACTGGCAAAGTTTGGGTTTTTGAATTCAGTGATCCCCGTTCGCAGGGGTCGTCTTACCAGATTGGTTCATCTACGAACCAAATTTCGGATTCCATGAATTTATGCTTTTTCGAGTCGACCAGCGATTGTTCGGCTTTTGAAACTTCTCGGAAGCCGCATCTGAACAGGGACATTGGATTTTGAAGTTGAAATTATGATAGGTAATCGAATCGAACATTACCTCACCTTGTCTTGAAATCCATTCGTTTCACACACTCGAGTCGCATTTCCATTGGCAAATTCAGCCAATTTGTGTCTTTTTTCGGATTGTAGTTGCATTTTTCGTTCTCCAAGGCAATTTTTTCGACAATGTAATCGAGCTTGAGAATATGATCCTCCGCAAGTCCTTTATAGAAATGGTTGGTTTCACTGAGACGAACTCTGCAAATTAATGACTATTTTTATAGATAATCATTTTGATGTCTCACTTTGTTTTGGCATCCATTAGCTTGATACACTTATCTCGCAATCTCTCCTCCAAAAAATTATCGAAAAAAGACCAATTTTTGTGGAACTCCGGATTGTAGCCGCACTTTTCACTCTCCAAGGCGATATTTTTGACAATTTCGGCGAATTGTGACATCTGAAACACAAAGATTTGTGGAAAACACTGTGCATTTGCGGAAAAACAGCTGATTTAGGAACAAAAACTAGAAAAACTCAACGAAAATAAAGATGAGCAAGTACCGTAATCTTAAAGGCGCAGACCACAAATTGTCGGCGGGTCTCGCCACGAAAATAAGATTTTAGCAATTATTAAGAGATTTTTGCGGAATTTGGGGAGATTACTAAAAAAATTAATGAAAAAATTAGATATTCCGAATCTCCCAAGCGAAGGGAATTTAAAAAGAAAAAAAAAGAAGCAAAGCAACAAGGGAATTTATTGGGAACATTTCAACAGGGTAACAACAAAATTTAACAAAAACAAAAAAACAGAAAAAATTTAGAAAAAGCGCCAAATTTCTTCATCTTCGGCTTCAAGTTCTGGAACATTTTTCGATATTCCATTTCTTCTCAGCCATCGTCCCATAATTGCCTGAATCCATTCGTCTCCGATTCCATATTCCGATGTCGGCATATCGATCGGAATCACCTTGCACGAACAGAACCAGACTACGGGATAGCGTTCTTCTGAGCGGATGTTTCTTATCAGAATCTGCGTCTTCCCGTTGTTCATTCGAATTCGGAGCTCTTTGTCGGTTTTCTCGCTGAAAGATGTGTTTGATTAGGAAAACAATATGACTTTTTTCGAAAATTACATGATTCTGGTTGCAAACTTTTCAGTGACCACATTGACAATTTCTCCGATTATGTCGTAAAATTGCACCGATTTCATGATTTCAACGTCGTTATCGATCCATTTTTGAACGAGTCCGGGCAAAAAAGCCAGCAAATCATATGGACTCACAAAGAACTTGAATTCTTTGATTTTCATGAGCGATGGAAGTTTGAGCATCTTTCTATACGGAAGATGATTGTCGACATCGATTTTCTCGAGATTCGGACAAGTTTGCATGAAGAAATCAATGGATGGATTGTGGAAAATCGAGACTCTTTTGAATGGAAACGGTGCGAAGTTTTCGAGTTGTTCCAGAATTGGGCGCACGTTACATTTGGCTGTTTTTGAGGTCGTCAAACGGAAATTCTTGACTTCGGTATACTTGAAAATCGCCGAAAGGCATTTTTCATTGAGGCGGTCCTCGGTTCGAATATGAAGTTCAGATTCCTCATTTCCGGATTTCGCAATAATGTCCCAAATGTTGTTTCCATAACCGGGTAATTGAATCTCGAAATTAATTTGTAAATGCTTGAATTTATACTTTTTCGAGTCGACCAGCGTTTTTTCCATTTTCGAAACTCCTCGGAAGCCGCATCTGACCACACAAATTCAAATTTTTTAGGACTTTCAAAACTTATATCACCTTGTTTTGAAGTCCATTCGTTTCACACACTCGTTTCTCATTTCCATTGGCAAATTGCACCAATTCAAGTCAATTTTCGGGTTGTAATTGGACTTTTGAGATTCCAAGGCGATATTTTTGACCACTTCGTCGAAATTTGATTTCAACGTCGGAGACAAGTCCACTGAGTCGCTTTTTTTTGGTTTCGGAGCGCCATTTTTGCAGGCACGATTGAGATGTTGTTGGGACATCTGAAATATGAAAATTTAGAAGAAAAAACACGAAAAACTAGCGAAAATAGGCGAAATTTGAATGGAAAATCAAGATGAGCAAGTACAGTAATCTTAAAGGCGTAGCCTACATTTTGTCGGCGGGTCTCGCCACGAAAATGATATTTTGACAGCTTTCTTGGGAATTTAATTCGAATTTAAGGGGAAGTGCACAAAATGAAGCAGAACACAAGGTATTCAAAACTATTCAAACGAAAGAAATAGGGAAATTTGAGAAAAATAGAAAACAGGGATGCCATAAATGGATTTATAGACAAATTTTTCACAAAGTAACAACAAAAATAGGAAAAATAACAAGAACAACAAATTGAAAAAATCAACAAATGCTAAATACTCTTCACCATATTTCTTGATCTTCCTGGTCAAATTCCATCGCATTCTCTAGTTTTCCAGCATTTTCCAGCGATCTCTCGTAAAACACCTGAATCCATTCGTCTCCTTTTCCATATTCCGATTTCGGCAAATCGATCGGAATCACCTTGCACGAACAGAAGAATGCTCCAAAACTGTCCTCTTCTGAGCCAATGCTTCTTATCAAAAGCTGCGTTTTTCCGTTGTTCATTCGAATCCATCGATTCTCTCCAAATTCGGACAAGTTTTCATGAAGAAATCCATCGATCGATTGTGGAAAATTGCGACTCTTTCGAATGGAAAAGGCGCGAAGTTCTCGAGTTGTTTCAGAATACGGCGCACGTCACATTTGGCTGTGTTTGAGGCCGAAAAACAGAAATTCTTGACTTCGGCATACTTGAAAATCGCCGAAAGAAATTTCACATTCAGGCAGCCTCTGGTTCGAATATGAAGTTCACATCGTCCATTTTCGGATTTCGCAATGATGTCCCATCTGTTAATTTCATCATCGTCTACTTCGTTCTTGAAAGTAATTTGTAAAAGTTCGAATTTATATTTTTCCAATTTGACGAGCGCTTTTTCGGATTTCGAAACTCCTCGGAAGGCGCATCTGAACAGACAAATTTAAAACTTCCGGTCATTTTGAAACTCCACTTACCTTGTCTTAAAATCCATTCGTTTCAGGCACTCATTTCGCATTTCCATTGGCAAATTGCACCAATTCAAGTCGATTTTCGGATTGTAGTTGGATTTTTGAGATTCCAAGGCGACATTTTCGACCACTTCGTCGAAATTTGATTCGAACGGCTCGGACCAGTCCGTTGACTCGCATTTTTTCGGTTTCGGAGCGCCATTTTTGCAGGCACGATTAAGATGTTGTCGTAACATCTAAAATATGAAAATTTAGAAGAAAAAACATGAAAAACAGACAAAAATAGGCGAAATTTGAATGAAAAATCAAAATGAGCAAGTACCGTAATCTTAAAGGCGCAGCGTACATTTTGTCGGCGGGTCTCGCCACGAAAATTGGATTTCACACTTTTTAAGGAATTTAGGGTTTTTCTAGGGGAAAACGCTGAAAAATGAGGCAATTAATCAGATATTTAAAATCACCCAAGTGAAGGGAATTTGAAAAGTTTTGAAAATGGGAAAAATGGAATTGAACAAATGCATTTATTGGCAGATTTCTAATAGAGTAACAACAAAAACCATCACCAAATGCCTCTATTCTCCGGATCATGCTCTCTCGGATTTTCGAGTTCTCCTTCTTTTTTCAGACGTTCCTCGAACATTGTCTGAATCCATCCGTCTCCATCTGCATATTCCGATTTCGGCATATCGATTGGAATGACTTTGCACGAGCCGAACTCCGTCGTCACGATGGTCTGGAACTCAACACTGTCTCGTGAGCCGATGCTTCTCAACAGAATCTGCGTCGTTGCAGTGTCCATCCGAAAGCGAACTTCATTGTCGGTTTTGTCACTGGAAAAATTTGAATTGTTTCGAATCATTCCTTTTAAAGTTCTGAAAACTTACATGATTCTGTCTGCGAACTTTTCAGAAAACGTATTGACAATTCCTCCGGTGTCAACCTCGAATTGAACGGATTTTCCGGCTTCCACATCATTATCGATCCATTTTTGAACGAGTCCGTTCAAAAACTCAATGAAATCAGCCGATTCTGGATTCGCGAGTTGAAACTTTTTGATACGCAGAATCGATGGAGATTCGAGAATCTCCTGGTATGGGAAAGAGAAACTTTCGTCATAAGAGCCTCCACAGAAGTCGACCATCTCCAGATTCACACAATTTTTCATAATTGGACCAATAGATGGGTTAAAGTAGACACAAAGTCTTCGGAATCGAAACGGAGCAAGCTTGAAAAGCTCCTGAAGCACTGGTCCCACGCACCACCCGTTATGATCATCGCCCCAAACGGAGAAACGCTTGACGTCAGCATGTTTGTGAATCGCAGAGAGAATTCCGTAATGGGGATCATCGAATGTGTCTACATCAATATGCGTCGACTTGTATTTGGAGTTTGGTTGAGCGGACACGTTCCATCTGTGATGATACCTGCAAACAGAGAAGATAAATGAATCAGGGAAGATTGGATTGGGAAACACTGAACACGAGCTTCCCGGAGTAACGTGAAGCAAGCGCGCGTTGTCGCACAAACTTACTTGGCAGCGCGCCAACTTGGAAAGCTGCCAAAAAATGAGGAGCGGGGCTTGTCAACCGTACTTTTTTCAGCTTTGCGTGAAAATTGGTGTTTGCGGCCTGCTGCTCTAGGGATTTTTTGAGCGATTCCCGCATGCGCCTTCAAACTATTTTTCCTGATTCAGTGATTCCCAGTTCGCAGGAGTCGTCTTACCAGCTTGTGTCAGCGACGAACGAAATATCGGATTCCAAGAATTCATGCTTTTTCGAGTCGACCAGCGATTTTTCGGCTTTT